>JAWWEM010050565.1:0-11183 GCA_035582935.1 Ormyrus thymus
ATTGGTTCAAAAGATAAAAAGGGGTCAGTTGACCAATAATGTTTATAAGACTTCCTAGAATTGAAGGCAGATGCAATTAGAATACCAATGAAAGCATTCAATTCGGCGATAGTTACGTCATAACCATTTAGGGTTGTAGCCTCAATTATATAATTCTTCATATCATCAGAAAAAAATTTTTCAAATAACTGAACCTTGCTCATTTTTTGCAGGTTTTGTTTTACATGATCAGACATTCGGCAAGTATTTTCAACATCATGCGAATAACACTTTTCTCCTTCTACCCATTCAAAAGCGAACGTTTCTTCCAGTATAGATTGATTTTCTCTATAATTTTGAGAAACTTGAGAATAAGTTTTTTCTGGAGTTATCTGATCAGAAAGCTCCGAATCAGAATCTCGACTATAATCTTCATCGCCAGAATGATTAGGATCTGGTAAAAAAAATTTTCATTGTCTACATCATCTGACTCCGTATCAGAAATCAATCTACGACGGTTAGAAGCCATTTACAAATTATTGTCAGAATTACTATTGAAAAAATTATTATTATAGAAAACCAAAGGCTATTTCATTATAAGTGAAAAATCTACATGTACCATGAAAATACTGATGAGAACATGAAAATATAGTTATGGATTGAACAAAAACCAAAATAAATGTAAATATTACTTGAATCACTGTCTTGTAATTTCCCTCTTATAATTTTATTACATATAATATTTATTTTTTACAATTACAAATAAAAAAAAGAATTGTACTGTCAAACTCGTGTGATATTTGTAAATGAATACTTCAATAATACTTTAACATCAGTGGTATAATTTGGTGGAAAACTTATACAATAATATATTACCACAATAATATTATTAATTTTATTTTAAAGATAGCTTAGCATCACATAGTATTTAAAAAATAAACCATATTTAGCTTATTTTATTGGTTTCTGTTGAAATAATGACGAAAAATCGCGTAAAAACGACTTTTGATGACCTTAAATTCATTTTTTCTTATATTTGACCTTCTTTATTGTAATTTTTGGTAAAAATAAACTAATAAAGTACATTTTTACTAAATTAATTAATTAATTTCCACGATCCCAATGAAAAAACGTAAAAAATAGTGGTAAATTGAAAATTCGAATTTTTTGTTTCTGTTTTTTGGCCGCCATTTTGTTAAAAAAAATCGCACGATGAAAAACTCAACGGCATTAAAACGAAGAGAAGTTTTGTGCAATTATGTGCATATTTCTGACAGTAAAAAAAAAATTCCTGCCCACTCAATCATTCGATTGAAAAAAAAAATTGCCAAAAAAATCTCATTTTTTTTTTAATTTGTTAATTAACAATTGAAAATCAAATTAAGTTTTTTAAGCAATTGCATCGTGTAGAGCGTACCCAAAAATAGTAGGGTAGGGTATTTTCCAAAAGATTTACTTACTTTTTCACTAAGTTTTCTGAGCTCAAATGCAAGATAAAAATTTTGCTATTTCAGGACTTAATGCGTTGACTAATAAATATTTTGAGATTGAAAAATAAAAAATCTATATAATAAAGAACAATAATAAGGATAAAATCCAAAAGCTAGCAATTCACTATTTTTACCGAGTGAAGTTTGTCATTGAATTTTCGGGAAACGCGCATTGGAAAATTCGTACGGTGCGGCAGGAAAGAGTAGGCTGCTCGATCGCGATGCGGGTTTTGACGCCATATTTTTATAGATTCTTACATTTTTGACATTTGACTGTTCTGGCGATTGTCGCCAAAACAGTCCCATTTAAATCAATGTAAATCGAGGGGTATTATTTCTTTAGTAATCTCTCGGCGCACCGAGCGCACACGAAGGCGGATACGTGCCGTACCGTTAGGTATCGCCGAATCCCGGCTTCCGCAGCGGGGCGCTCGCACCCAAGCGCCATAAAACCCGCGGCTAACCTACCGACGGCGTAGGCGCGCCTAGCCGTCGCACCCTACACTCTACCTGAGCCGGGTGACGCAGGTGCCCCTGGTCACAGCGACCTAACTTCGCCCCCGCGAGCGGCGAAATATTCATTAAGCGTGCGTCGCGGAAATAGCTCCGGCAAGCATAGTTTCGCGCCGTAAGTTAAGTCGTAATTTAAGTCGCAGTATAAGTTAGTTCTAAGCGATAAGACCGAATAGTAACCAGCATCTATTTTGTTATGTTACAGCCCGGCGAGTAGCGGCGCTCCGCGACATCATTCTTTTATTTTAATTAATTTTGTACAAGAATATTGTTTTCTTTTGTAATTATTATTTTTATTTCTTTTTTATATTATTAGTTAAATAATAACGGGTTTCGGCCCACTTTAAACTTAATTTAAACCGTCTTGACTGTCATTTTCACCCGAATCCGCACAGAGCATTTCCCTTTCCCTAAACTGACCCTGGGGAAGCTGAAGCCTATCCGCGGGGAAAAGGGAAATCGTTACATGGCGCCCGAACAGGGACTAGTTAAAGTCAATTCACCGCGAAAACTCGAGTGAGAATTGATAGCCCGAGACGAGGGTAAGTTGCTGCGCTACTCGTTAGGTCCGACCTCGCGCTAACGGGAGAGCATCGGCTATAATACCGACGCGCAGTAGCCGATGTACATACTTTTGGGACCGAAGCGTAAAAGTATTGAAATAAGTATGCCTTCAAAGAAAGTTCCAGTAGGTTGGGTGTACTTACTAAGGAAAGAGGACCTTCTTCTAAAAAAAGAGTTTTTTAAACAATTGCATCGTGTAGAGCGTACCCAAAAATAGTAGGGTAGGGTATTTTCCAAAAGATTTACTTACTTTTTCACTATGTTTTCTGAGCTCAAACGCAAGATAGAAATTTTGCCGTTTCAGAACTTAATGGGTTAATACTCGACACATCGATTTTAACTTATACTTTCCAATTCGAACTTTAACGCTTAAAATTCCTTATATTTTTGTTTTTGCTATTTTACTCTAATTTATTAATTTTTGACGTTAAAGCTTAAATCCTTATTAAAAAGTTATTGAACTAATGGGTGTTTTATTTATTACGTCAATTTATTAAATTGTATCAATTTTTTTTTTCTTAAGCACTTTGCTAGCCAATCATTTGTATTTCTCTAATACATTCTATTATTTATGACTTTCTTAACTTGAATAAAGTTCTTGAAATATTTTTCAATATAGTCACATTTTTAAATTTTTACCGTCTCTTCAAATTCAAACACGTTTTGATGTACTTTAATTTATACCATCAATTTTTCCGGGCAATCACTATTTTTGAGTTCTCTTAATTTTAAATTATAAAATTATATTTAATTATTATTATTTCTTCTTTTTGTTTTCTTATTTATTTAATTACAAGTTTTCTATTCTAACAATTAAACCAGGCCGTGTTCTGTCACGGTCGCCAAAATTTTTGTTACGTTTCACAGAAGGTGGAACGAACAATTTAATATAAGTATTATTAATCTAAATTAATAACTGATCGGGCAGTGCTGATTTCGTCGCCGTAAGGCCTACGTCGCGTGGGAGTCGCAAAATTGTTAGGAAATGCGAAGCAGGTACTCAATTAAGATTTATTAAGATATTGGCTTTAAATGATTGATTTTATTAAACATGAAAAGATTATAAATTACGCTACGTATCTCTCTCTCTCAAGAAAATTACAAATTAACTTATCGCCACTAATCCGATTAATATTAAGTCGCGATAAAAACTGTTCTTACATTCGATGTCGATACACAAAGCCAACGGGATTACAACAGGAACTGGTGGTCGGGCTATTCTGCGATGCTTCCTGGGGATGTGTCTCCTTGACGGTCCTCCAACAGACCTTGAAAACGGGCGATAAGATTCTTGGAATCGGTCTAGCGAGAATTTGTTTTCGGTAGGATGTCGCACGGCATTTAGCACGATTTCTTTCTATTCGTCACGGTAATACTTCGCAATATCCGGTACGTTACGAAGAGCAACTCCTAGTTACTCTTAAACTTAGAACGTGAAAAACTAAATCTTATAACTAGCTCGGTATTAAGAACTAAGTCCTCTCGGGACTACAAATCAAACAAGGTTTTTGACGTATCGGGGTCCGACCGGAGGTTGCAACTGCCGAAGCGGTCATCCCTCACTCGACTCATTACCTCGGTTTCTCCAAAGGCAAGTAGGAGAGAGGGAAGGACTTCTCCTTTCCGGGCTTTGAATTTTTCGTTGACGCAGCCTCCGCCTGCGCGCAAGGCCAAGCGTCAACGAACCATGGGTGCTATTCGAGCGCATTCCGGGCCTATCGGACTTAGACATTTTCCGTTGGCGTCAGGAGTACGTGACAAAAAGTGCACAGAGTGCGATTGTACTTCGGAGGCAACGGAAAAAGCTGATCGAATTTCGGCGACGAAAAAACACTCGAGCGCATGCCTGCACGTGCACTTTGAATGTTACAGTTGCCATATTAAGACTTCGGGTTTCTTACAATTAAATTCGGAAATTAAAATTACTTAAAATTAATATAAAACAAAAAAAAGAATACGTAACGTAACACACAGTAAAAACAATGTTATAAATTTAAAAATGTTATATTGAACGTGTTCATATTTAAACAAACCATTTGAATATCGTGATTTTAAAAATATTTCCTCCACTTCTCTAATAGACTACCTTAATAAATGTGACTGGACGCCGTGTGGTGCTCTAGTTACGGATGTGGATACAGCACTGGGCTGTCTTCGTGATAACCTCACTAGTTTAGCTCCACTAAAGAAGGTAGTCCCCAGAAAGGGTACACCTCCCTGGGTTAGTGCGGAGCTCGCTGAGCTGATCCGCAGACGTAATGCTCTATATCGTCGTTACTCCCGTACAAAGGACAGTAAATTCCTGGAGGAATTCTTAACTCTACGCAGACCGACGCTATGACTAAGACTGACAAGACCACGTACTACCATAACAGACTATTTGGCGCCATAAAAAATAACAACGTCTGGAAGGAGCTAAAAAATTTAGAACTTATATTTGGCCGCGAGGAGGAGCTGGGTAGCTTTTCGCCGGACGACCTTAACAACTACTTTGGCGGTGTGTCAATCTCCCCCCTTGATGACATGGATGCGCGTTTAAAAGCTATTTTTGAAGCTGCTTCAAAAGGTTTTTATTTTAAAAATATCACTGTTTGTGACGTTGTATTAGCTATATCGCATTTTTCTTCTCAAGTGAGGGGGGTCGATGGCATACCGCAGAGTGTTGTGATGAAGGCACTTCCGGTGATTAGTCAATTTCTTGTTAAATTATTCAACTCTTCCTTCGCTTCCGGAAATTTTCCGACACTTTGGGGGAAAGCCCATGTAATTCTCTTAAAGAAATGCAAAACCCCATTTCTACCATCAGATTTTCGTTCAATTGCTCTTCTTTGTTTTCTTTCCAAGGTATTGGAAAAAATTGTACATGAGCAACTCCTTGAGTTTTTAACTAAAAACAGCATTTTGGATCCCTTCCAGACGGGGTTTAGACCTTACCATTCTACGGAAACTGCTTTAGTGAAACTGACAGATGACATCAGGCATGGAATAGATAATAAGTTAGTAACGATCTTGTTGATGTTTGATTTCAGTAAAGCATTTGATAAGATGCCATCACGGCTTTTCTCCTATCTAGGCAAAATGGGCTTCTCCAGCGCTGCAATTCTGTGGCTCCATTCATATTTTTTAAATAGTTGTCAAAAAGTAATTATGCCTGGTTGTAAGTCATCATGGATTACTACAAATCTTGGTGTGCCACAGGGTTCGGTCCTGGGTCCCCTTCTCTGTTGCTTGTACATCAATAACATACATGACGTACTTACTTCTGAGAGTATCCAGCATATTCTATACGCAGATGATCTGTAAATCTATACGCAAGTTGCGTATGAGCATCTAGATGAGGGCGTGGCGCATCTCCAGCATGCTGCTAGTGCGATAGTTGGGTGGGCGCGGGAAGCCTCCCTGCAGCTCAATGCAAGGAAAACTAAGGCTTTATTTTTTGGCTGCCGCAAGTATGTTGCAGACTTCTTTGCTGGAGAACAGCAGTAGCCACCCAGCATTGAGTTAATGGATGGTGTTCGCATGCCTTTCAGTGATTCCGCACTGAGCCTCGGTGTTGTATTAGACTCCACACTTTCATGGGAACCTCATGTGGATCATATTACTAAAAAATTCAACCGAACTTTATATAGTCTTCCATTTTTTCGAAACTACATCACCGAGGCTCTTCGCAAGCAACTGGCAGAGGCGCTATTGTTCCCTCATTTAAACTATTGCTCAACTGTATTGCTCGATGCCTCACAGGAATTTAGGTTGGGATTCCAGGTTTTGCAGAACTCCTGCGTGCGTTATGTAAAGGGTCTAAGAAGAGATGATCACGTTTCCCCGGACAGAGCAGACCTGCACTGGCTGCGTACTGACTCACGCAGGCAATACTTTGTCTATCTATCAAAATTCTTTTGCAAGTCCAGGGAACCTGTGAGGAGAAGCGCTAAAAAACTCGTGCCTCCCAAGATGCGTACCGAAACGGGGTTACGGTCTTTTAAGGTGCAGGGGGCCCACTCCTGGAACTTTCTATCGGCTGAGGTCAGGGACTTACCCTCTCTCGCGAGGTTCTAGACGGCATTGCGGAGGCACTTCCTTCAACTGGATGGATTTTAAATGTTAAATTTATTTTTTTTCTGTCCACTTACATATTAGTTTTAAGGTATGAATGTATTTATAGAATGAATGTGTTGTATTTATCGGTGTACGTGGATATGTACGAATGTGTGTAAATAGCGTTAACTTGAGACTGATAGGTATTCTAGTCATAAGTTAATTATTTGTAACCGAGAATTTGAACTCATCTGTGAGCATTTATGTGATATCACTAATTTTAACAATTTTGACTTACTGTGCTTTTATAGTATTACTTAGTACTAACAATTTTGACTTACTGTGCTTTTATAGTATTACTTAGTACTATCATTTTTGACTTACTGTGCTTTTATAGTACTACTTAAAAAAGTGAAAAAATGCTCTATTGTTAACAATATTATTATCAATAAAAAATTGAATAATTGCTTTAAGAACAAAAGCCTCTGTAACTTTTTTATAAACATAATAGCAAACCTACGTGCGCAGTTTCTGCTGTATCTAAGAAAAGTTGCCTCGCAGGAGATATTTTGAACAATATCACCCCATTTTCCTAGCATCAATGTCGGTTTAATATTCTATTGAGCAATATTGTAGCAACATTTAAATATTAATGTTAGCAAATGTATTTTCAAACTATCTTGTGTCAGTATTTGTACAATATGTGCATTTAAGATTAGATTCCGTAATATTCCAGTAATTTATTCACAATATTGTCATTCAAGACTTCGCCAAACAATATCAAAGTAATATTACAGCAATATTCTATTGTATTATACGCTATATTGTTGCGTTACATTGAAGGAATATTATAACAATATTGTTCCCGTAAATGTTTTTCGCATGAAATGGAGCAACATGATACCAATACTTCTTTTTAAAGTATTGTTCGACAATATTACCGCAATTTTCTAGCAATATGTCGATTTAATATTTTAATGAGCAATATTGTAGTAACATTTCAATAAGAATATTGGCAAATAAATTTTCAAACTATTTTCATCCCGTAAAATCTTCTCAAAATTTTGGTTATTATTTCGTGATAAGTTTCATTGTAATAATATATAAATCTTACACGAAAAATAACAAATAGTTTTACAATAGAAAATACTGCCATATTTTACAAATACTTTAAAAAAATCTATAGTATCATCTACAATATATTTTCCAATTTATTCTAAATTACTTTGTAAAAACTTGTATTGTGTGACAATTTTTCGGGATTGTTATTAAAAGTTGGTTACAAGGGATGTGGGATGGGGAAAAACTGTAGGAAAGGAAAATCTGTAAAGGGAAAAGGAAAGGGGAGGGGGGAAGAAGTAGCTCAGTGGAGAGCGCTTGAGTGAGCCGAAGCCGACCAGGAAGGCAATAAACCAAACTACATCGAATTAGAACAGACTATTTACACTAAGTACTTTTATTCAACGGCCAACTTCCACTGTACTTTACGTTTTAATGTACGTTTTAATGAGCGCCAGCCGCGACGATAAACGCGGCACCCAGACCCAAGTCGTGCACACCGTGAGCACACGCTAGAGTCGCGTGAGAAGCCAAAACGAAAATTTCGGATTTTCTCCGAGCCCAAAAAAAAAATGTAATTAAACTAACTATTAGCTGCAGTCCTCGCAGCACCACTTACAATACAAGTTTCTCTCTCGATGAGAGTCCGAAACAATCCCAAAATTAAAGCTCGGTCGGAGCTAACCAAAATGCGGCCGTATACTGTAGCGTATCCGTGGTGAGTGAGTATGGCGGCGAGCGAGAACGCGCCTGTCCGCCTCGCCTGTCCGCGTAAGCGCACTGGCCGCGAGAGGTATCGATCGATTGATTGATTGAGGTATTGATCCAGGTAAATTTCTCTCTCTCTCTCTATCTCTCTCTCTCACTCTCTCTCGCTCTCTTTCTCTCTCTCTCTCTCTCGCTTACGAGCCGTCGCTCCGGCTTGTACGTTTTTTTGAAGCCGGTACGTTTTTTTGAAGCCATGAGTGCACTAGATTGTAATTCTGCGAAGTCCGGGGACTCGGATCTCCACGAGTGCGACCGCGAACGTCGTCGCGGTCACTGTGCGCCTTGCATTTTCAAAAATTCGAAGTTATCTTTCAAGTCAGCGTGCAGAAGGTACCGACCGGGGCGCTTACATTAACACATTCGCGTCATTATTTTTTTGTATTATTTTTCGTGAGAGAGAATAAACTCTCCCATATTTTACCTATCTGCTCGACTATTTCGCGCTTGCCACCTATCCCTTGCCTGCACACGCCCCGGATACCGCCCCTCTCCGCGGGAGTATGATCGCGACGATCGTACTCAACCTGAGCGGTCGAGCCCGGCCACAAGCTGTCGGAGCGGCACGTAGCAGCGAGTGCTACGGGTGCGCAACGCACGACAGTTCACCGAAAGCGAGAGACTCAGATCTCTCGCGTTGCAACAGGCCGCGGCGACTCTAGATACGGGCGTCGTCGGGGTGCTCCTGGAGCACCCCTGGAGGTAGGTGCCGCAAAATATATTCGAGAGGAATATTCGGCCTAAAACCTCTCCCATTACAAATAATATTATTTATACATTGCAGCATATTTGTTACAATATTATTGATCATATTACTGCAATGGCGACAAGGCGGACATCTTATATTGCTAAAATATTGCAGTAACATCCTAACAATTTTGTCGGCAATATTGCTGCAATATCAAAATATTTAGGCAATATTGCAGTAGTTTTACAGTGCTATGTGGGAAATCAAAAGCAATTGCAATCAAGCTTTTTTTTCAAAATTATTTTTTCTATGAAACTGTTAAAGACTTCTTTTATCCTTTATTTGTCTTATTAATAAAACTTATTAGTTTAAATTAATTACGTTTTAAATAAACATATAATTTTAAAATTTAAAAAATATATGAAATGAATTTACGAGCGAGCTTCAGCGAGCGAGTTTTTTGCTAGTTTTAGATAAAGTTTCGATATGAATTTGAAAAAGGCAGTAAATAGTACGTTGAATATTTTGTTTTAAATTTTTTTTAAACCAATAACTTTTGGAATAATTTTATTGGGAAGTGTATTATAGCACATTGTGCAACAAGGGGAGAAAGTAAGCTATTTCTAACAGGGGTGAGAAGTTTTGCACGAAACAGAGACGAGTGCTGAAAACCTTACCCGAGTCTGAAATAGCTTTTCTTCCCGTGTTACATACAGTGTTTTTTTTCAATGAAGGTATGAAAAGTCCTCTTTTGGTGTTAGAAAGTTGAATAAATGATCGTGAATTTCAAATCGTGCAGAAAAATTAAAAAAAAAATAGTTTAAAATAGAAAAAAAAGAAAAATTAAAAAAAGTGACTTTTTTACCCGGTAAGCCGAAGGCAGGGAAAACAGACTTTTTTCCACTTACTGCTTTTTTACCCGTTTAGAGCGGGGAAATAAGTCATTATTCCTCACTTCAATAAACAATTTTATCAAACGTTTGAAATGCTCGATTTTCTACGCTACTTTCTAGCGTGAAATGAGGGCGATTTCATGCCTGAGCTGGGAAAAAAAGTTTTCCTTTGGTCCTAATTTTCCTGCTCTGCAAACCTCAGATTTACAAAATGGACGTGATTTACCAAAGAATCTTTAAAGACAATAATATATAGAATAATGTAGAAGTGAACTGCATCCCTTTTTGCGCGCAATCCCCATTAACAACATTTATGAAGCTTACCTTGGCGCAATATCAGATCCCTGTTGCATTAGAGATCCTATAGTGAACCACAGAGAATTTAAAAGCGTGTACTCGTTTTCAATTGGCGCTTGATTACCAATATTATGAGAATTATCCCATTCATAAGGGCTAAATCTGAAAAAAAAGTTAAAGTTATTTAAAAAAGTTTCAGTGTCAGGAAAATATTTTACAAAACAAACTTGTAATTTATTAGGGGGAGCCACCTGTGTGACGCTTTCAAAAAATTATTTTTTTATTTTCTTCGATCGTAATCGGTAAAATTATCATTCGATTGTGAGGCTGCAAGTATAGATTACTTTTCGAGATATATCGAAAGAACCTCTAAAAATGGGCATATCTAGTACGAGTTCACTTTTATGTTTACATACTTGTACTTCATTGTAAATATAGCCCATAGTGCATCAATAAAGCATGTTTTTGAAAAATTCAAAAATATTCAATATTTTTCGAGATATACCAATTTTTTTGCAAAAAAAGTGCTCTCAAACATTGGTTAGCTTGACTCCAAAAATCGTTCTAGATAAAATTCCGGGCTCATTTTCTTCTGCAAGAGTTGTACTTTTATATTGAAGGTTTGCCTAGACGATTTTGATTTTACAGTATAAAAAAAACAATTTGATAAAATATAGTCATTTGTTTTAGGTATTTGGAAACACCGTCTTCAATTTTAACATCACGAAAACAACTATTCTGGCAACAGATTGCTGGTATTTTTTCACGAACCTTAAAAAAAAATATATTAATTGTCCAGTGGTGTTCTCCAAATAGCTGGCTTTTGAAATTTTAATATACTTTTACCTTCAGTCTTTTCAAATTAAAATTTCAAAAGCCAGCTAGTTGGGGAAAGATCGG
>JAWWEM010050566.1:0-11181 GCA_035582935.1 Ormyrus thymus
TACTTTTATGTAACTAAAACATAGTTACATTTCTGTAAATATATATTATTAAATACAGAATTTTTTTTGTGACTGTATCCTACCCTTCACTTTACAGCTTTCGAACGCTTCACCCGCGGAAGGAACACGTCCCCGATTGCCATAAAATTTGGGTCCGCCAGATATGAAACTCTCGATGTGTACGTCAGGTCCGTATGATTTTAACTCGTCCGTCATATCACCGAGTAAAGTCTCGAATGGCGGCTTGTACGTGTCTTGTCCTCGAGTGACAAGTATACAAGAGTCGGTGTCATAATACAAGACCCGACGATCGAGTTTCTTCAAGTAACCGTACAACGTGAAACGAGCCTACGCTGTGGTATACACCGTGATAACTACGTTTGTATTCGACGACGGTACTAAAGCTTCCTCTCTGTACTGCCAGTAAACGTACAAGATTTCGTCGTTTACTAGTAATACAGAGAGAATCTCCTTTTCGTGGTTGCCAATGAGGTTGTAAAAATCTGTCGTAGTTTTTAAAACTTCTGTTTGCAGGGCACGCTGGTATTCCCGGATATAGCGTTCCTTGGCCGATTCATCGTCGTAGTCCGACGGTCAACCGGAGGCTTGTTTTATTCGTAAGAAAAGATTGACGTAATTGGCAAATAATCCACCCTCCCCCGTACGCGGGTCGAAACACGTTTTCTCGTACTGCCAAATTGCGTCAACCTTCCTTACGCGGTAACCTACTTCTACCGCTTTCCGTAACCCGTCCACCACCTACTTCCCTTCAAACTCGCGGTCGCGCGGGTCCTCGTGATCGCAGTCTTATTGCCGAAATTCCCCGCCGCAAAGAGGAGACGACCGCGCATCTTTACGGGAAGGAGGGGTAAAATAAATTTCGCTCAGCACACTGCGTACCCACAAATATGCGCGAGTGACCTATAGGAAATTGACCTCGTTTACAAATGTACGGATACAGCGAACATATGTGTATGTGGCTGATTTTTTCACCCTCTTCTGCTGCGTACGACGCGACTATATTCTCTGTATGGTCTCCGAAGAACACATCTCGAGGATTTAAAATAGTTTTAGAAATAAGTGGATGATTCGCGATATATTTTAAGACATCCGGAGACTCCGCTTTTAAACGGTCAACCGCGTACCCCCAAATTTCGTGCACTTCATATCCGCGCGCTCTTATCTCTGCTATCTTAGCGCGCCTGTTTTCTAAAGCTTCGATGAAGCTTCTTCCAAAGTGCATACTTTATCGCGGCCGGTAGTGAAGCACTCTGGGCAGCCGTAAACGAAACAGCCTTGAAATTCGTATACAACGCCTTTGAAGCCTGCTGTATTAGGTTTCGGCAGTAAATAACCATCGACTAAAAAACCTTCGGGTATCCTGTACTTGCGCGAACGCGCAGCGTGTATTATCTCGCGCCCCGCGGTACGCTCGCAGTATAAAAGCCACTCGACGGCTTTTTGCGACTGTCGGTCGGCCCATTTGTACCCGGCTGGCGGAAGTATTCCGATTGAATTAGCCTTTAAAAATTTTTTCCTAGAAACATAAGGACAAGTCGATGCTATTGTTATTGCATTAACAAAAAGATCGACTCCGACGAGGTTTAGGAAAATGTTCCTAAAGGCTAAGCACCCACGACGCAAAATTTCGATATCTATTCTGCAGTATTCGATAAGTTCTTTTTTAAATTTTTAAACCGTACGGAGTTTTCCGGGTATCAGATGAAAAACTGTTGCCGCTCGCGCTTAGACATCATATCGGTCCCGTAAAATTTCGCAGCCGGTAAACTTCCAACGTAAGACTGATTTTCCAAAGTATTAAAAAAATGTGGAAAATAGCCTTTTTTTGTTACTAGGTGGCAAATCAAACATTTTTGGAAGCGCTGACAATTTCATCTGAAAGTAATTTAAGCTATCTATAAATTGAAGACGACGTAACTGAATTTTCATAATATTTTGACCGATTAACAATTTAACTCCCATAAAATTTTGACCAATAGCACAAATAATATGTATATGATTTTTGTAGTTTCGACCATCGCTGCATCCAAATCTACCATCAAGTTTGCAAAATTAATTTGTTTAAACAAATTAGTGCAAAAAAATTTTTTTTGAAAAAACAACTTCAAATTCGGATTCTACTGGAAAAAAATAGGTCCAGTATATATGTCTGTTTTTTTTTCAATTTTGTTGTTAACAAATTGAATGTTAATTAATTTTTTAATTTTTATAAACCTGTTAACTCCCATAAGAAAACAATAAATGATATACCTATGACATATGTCAACCAAAGGTTTTTGATAGGCGCTGAATCCGAATTTGCCATCAGTTTTGCAAAATTAATTTGTTTAAACAATTTGTTTAATTATGAATTAATTTGTTAATAATCAAAGGTTTTTCAATATATAAAAATACATACTAAATGTACTTTTTTCCGTAGAATCCCAATTTGAAATTGGTTTTGCAAAAAAAATTTTTTGCAATAACTTGTTTAAATAAATTGTTTAAACAAATTAATTTTGCAAAATTGATGGCAAATTCGGATTCAGTGCCTATCGAAACCCCTTAATTGACATATGTTATAGGTATATTAATTATCGTTTTCTTATATGAGTTAATAGGTTTATAAAAATTAAAAATTTAATTAACATTCAATTTGTTAATAACAAAATTGAAAAAAAAACAAACATACGTACTGGATCTATTTTTTCCAGTAGAATCCGAATTTGAAGTCGTTTTTTCAAAAAAAAAATTTTTGCAATAATTTGTTTAAACAAATTGTTTAAACAAACTAATTTTGCAAAACTGATGGTAGATTTCGATTCAGCGATGGTCGAAACTACTATAATCATATACATATTATTTGTGCTATTGGCCAAAACTTTATGGAGTTAAAGGGTTAAAATGATCTTCGGTAATGCTCGAGGGTATGACTCAACCAACTCTTTGAGGATGAACTGAGCATCGAACCTCGAGCATTGTGCGCAATGCAAATAATTTCATTAAAATCTGATTTTTCGCGGATGCAAACCGAGAGTAATTGTTGTCTTTGAAAACATACTCGCGGACGCCGCAAGTTTCGCAGAGAGCGATGCACAAATTATAGACCTGTAACTTTGTCCTTGCCTGGTTACGGTACGCAGTATCTTGCCGCGTTTCTAAATCGTAGAAAATGAATTATATAAAATTTTGTTTTCAGTTTTCTCATACGATTTCGAATCGACTGCATAAAACACGTCTCGTTAACTTATTCCATATTCGTGTTTGCCGCGATTCTTGTGTACCAATTTCCGGCATTCCTCGCACATTTTCACCACATCGAACAACTTTTTGTATTTATTTTTATACGTGCCTTACGCTTTTATATTTTTGAAAACACTCTGCGCCGAAAAAACTTCTCTTGCAGTCGTTACATTTAATTGCTTCAGTATCCCCCACCGTGCACGCCGATGAGCAGAAACACACAGGGAAAATTTATTTGCATTTGTGCTGATCGACGTGTCGATAGCGCTTATTCCAATAACCGCAAAAGAATTTTCCTTCCGAGGCTGCAGTTAAATTAAGCAACACATCGAAATGTTTTACTTCGTGGTCGTACAGTAAATTAATATTTCCGCGCGCAGAGTCTATTTCATCGCGTTTGTCGAAGAAAATTGCGTCGCCGCTCCCGAAATGATTTTTATCGTATACTACAAGGACGATTTCAAGAGCCGCGTAGAACTTTTGAACTCGGCAATTTCCTTCAAACCGCAATCGATTTCCGGAACGTCGACGCGAGCCTCGCGCACGAGCCGCTCTGCCTGCTCGAACAGCAGGTGACGGCGCCCATCGGGTATTACCTGCCACTCCTTTCTCAAATCCGCGTCTGTTTTTAATTTTAAAAACGTTTCACCCTCTACGATCGCGTTCGGTAAACATAAATTATTCGAATTTTGAATCTCGACTATCGAACGATACTTTATAGATTCGATATTTAGATTCCATTTTCTACGCGCGCCAGAAGCTACAGGCATGTGTACTATTGAAGAGCTTAATACAAAGTTTTCGTTGATTTTAAATTTAGCCTTGCTCTGTATCAAACTCTCAATTAGCCCCCATAAATCATTGTACAAAAGTTTTGCACAGGTCTCAGAGACAATCCCCCGGGACCGTGAGCAAAAAATTCGCTCCTAACGGAGACGGCCAGAAGATCTTGCGGGGAGGATGCGAGCGCCGATAAATGCGCATGCATATCTCGTATGCAGCTCTCCAACCACAGACCCGATTTTGTTTTTCGTCTGGTGGATTGTGAATTTTTACTTTAAATTCACGCACCGCCAGGCGATATTTTTTTAATTTCCTTGCATTATTCTCCGTCACAGAAAAACGAACACCGCATGGTTTTATCGCATATGCAGAGTCGCTGCCGCATCCTACCTGCTCGAGGCTTTACCGCCTCTGATGCTGTTGACTCTCGATCTGCTGCCTCTGATACTGCTGGCTGAGCTGCTGCTGCTCGTCCTCGGAGTTCTCTGCTCTGATGATTTCGCGGATCAGATCGCGACTCGAGCACGTGCTCTCCATCCTCTGAGAATGACACGAGTCGCGTATCCTGTGAGGAATATCCCGCAGCTGAGGATTTCGGCTGCTTGATGACGTTGAGGCTTTAAATTTTTTTTAAAAACATTTTATGCAACTGTTAAATATATTTTTTAACAATAAATGTAAAAAGGTTGAAAAATAAATAATTACTTATCATAGTTCGCGTTCGCCTCTCTTCGTCGCCAGTAATAGTCGGCATTACGTATGGAGCGCTCACGCAGAGCACAAAGCTTATTCACTTTTTCGCCCGATCCGCTGTCACCTACTGCAGAAAACATGATTCAAATGTAAATTATGAATAAAACATATTTTTAATAATAAAAGTAAAAATAAAACTTACCAGGTTTCGCACTCAATTCTCTTTCTCGCGATGACGAGAGGCGTCAGTAAGAGTCGGCGATAAGTCGGGCTCGTCCACGCAGCTCAGCGCGTGTCGTATCGGATTCTTCACCGTCATCGTCGCCGTTGGATCCATTAATAGTTCCGTCGGCATGTACTGTAGAGAAACCATTTTAAATGGAATAATGAGTAAAACAAATATAACCAAGTCTAAAACGAAACGTTAAAAAAAAGGAAGTTCTTACCTTGAGAGTCGCAGAGCGCGCGCGAGTTATCGGCGCCGTCGGGAGAGTTGCGACCTTCCTCGAACTCTTGTGCTCCCGCGGCGTTCTCTCCAGTATCGTCGCTCGAGACTGCGACTACTGCTAAATCATTCGAAGCTAAAAAAAAAGAATAAAACTTTGATTTCGAAACAAAAAATAGAGCTTAAAAAAGAAAAAGGTTAAAATCTGTAGCTGACCTTGTCGTTCGCATGCCTCCAGCAACTCTTTTAATATCCCGATTTGTTTAGGATTGTTGCGATGGACAAACTCCCCTACGAGTTTTAAAACAAAGGGATCGTTGAAATTCCCTCTATTAACCTTTTCAGGGTCACATTAGACTGCAGAATATTGTAACGTTGTACCCGATGCGACGCCGCACGGCTTTCTCGACAACGAAACTATTACTTTGAATTATAACTAACCTAGAGAATCCGTCTCTGGGGAGGCCGGCCGAGCGGAATTACCGGAGCCGGAATGCTCCGGCCGAACACTACGCGTGAAGATCACGACACTCCCGATTCTCGACGCGAAGATTAATCCGGTAAAATTACCCTCGACTTACCCGCGAGCCCTCCTCGCTGTATCCGCTTCTCTCTCTCTCTCTCCGGGTTGACCCGGAGGACGCCCACTCGCGCCACTCTCCCTCGGCGAGGGCGCGGTGACCTCGGTCGCCGCTCCAACCGGGGCTCGGCGAAGGCACAGGGAGGCCACCCGCCACTCGAGCCGCTGTGGTTCTGGAGATGGCAGTGGAGGCCCCAGCCTCGACACTGCCCAAAGTTTCCTTTCCCACTCACGCGCACACTTCCACCAACGGTGGTTCTCACCGCGGTTATCCGCCCCGAGACGTGCTGTTCCCTACCCGAGGGAACTTCCCGACACTCTCCAAAAGAACCCACGAACTAACTCCGATTACGATGCGCAACGTGCAATCGCGAGTCAATCGAAAAACGCGTGTGGCTATCACGCTAGCCCACAGCATACTGGCGAGCGAGTGGGTCGACTGCGATCACGAGCCGTCCTCGCGATCGGCCCTCTCGCTCGCACTCACGGGTTTTGGCGGTGAGAGCCGCTGCGAGCGCCGAAAATGGCAGCCCGCAGCTGCTTCTATAAAATCATTGCTGCGCGCCGCGAAATGGCCGCAGCGATGCTTGACTCCCCCGCCCGGTTCTCCCTAGAACCGGGAGGAGTCGGTGGGCGCGCGCCGTAACGCAGCGGAGGCGAACCGGCGCCTCCGCGTGCAGAAACGTGCGCGGCCGGTTGCAGCTCTCTCTCGCGCTCGAAGCGAGCTGAATTCCGGGAGGAAAGCGGTGTGCGTTGGCCTCGGCGATGTAAACATGCCGAAGCATGTTTACTTCCGAGGCCCACGCAATTATCTTTTCTACATTCTTGCACCGCCGAAATAATATTTTAAAATATTATCTCGGTGATGTATTTCTACATAACAATATATCACTATAACTCAAGGTGAATTCTAAGGCTTTTGGGGTCACTGAATTCAAATCCAAGGTGTATTGTTTTGCTTTAGGTCAGGATCATTTCAAGGTCAAATCGAAAAAATGTTATATAAATCATTTCTTACAGCTGGTATATACGTACAAGCCTATTAGTAATATACATAAATTAGTAATTAATTATTACATAAATTAGTTATTAATTATTACCTATTTAGTAATATAAATAAATTCTTTACTAAATAATTGAACTTAGAAAAAAATTGAACCTTGAAAAAAATTGAACCTCGAAAAAAATTGAACCTCGAGAAAAATTCTTCAAAAAATATATGTTGTTCCACTAAGTCTACAGAACACATATAAGAAGATTTTGTATTAATATCTATGTTTTTGTGATTGCTGCTGAATTAAAATTAAAAAAATTAGCATTTTTCGTTAATTAATTGTTTATAACAATTCCGTACATAACTATTTGGGTTAAGAAACATGTAAGTTATCCAAAACAACTACTTTGAAGTCTAAAAAACCAAAACGTCTATGTATTGAACGTCAAAAATAAAAAAAATGATTCAAAAACCACAGAAAAACAAGTGGCATTCTGAGAGTGTCACTGCCCCTGAAAGGCTTAAATGATCTTGCTATTCGACGGAAACCAGCCCGGCTTAGTAGATAATTAAATTCCCGTTTTAACTGCGCGAGATTCATTATCCGCAAACTACGATGCCAGTTGTTGATGCCACTTTGTGACACCGCGCGGATATCCACCCGCAGAGCAGCGGCTATCCTGGAGAGTACCTCGCGAAGCTGTTCAATTTCTACAGATATTTTTGCAGAAAACTCACTAAAAAATACACTATCAGCACAACATTGACACTCACGGTTGATCGTTGGATTTAACTAAGTTCGTTGCTCGGTTCACCGGGACAGACTGTCTCGTCGCAAGTCGAAGGAAGTGACTGACGAAAAGAGCTGACAGTTCTACGGTTTTGTACGCAGTTCAACTTTCAAAAAACGATGTCTCATAATGACATTACTTAAAAACGTATCTGCGAAGTAATCATTCTTTTTTTTTATTTTCTTACATCTTTATAGCCGATTGTCTGGCGAGCCATTATTTGGAAAAAGTTTCAGCAATCATAGCCTTATCTGCTAATAGCCTCCATTTGAAAAGTGATTAAAAAATCATTCCAAACCCTTAATTTCTTTATCTTTTAAAAGCGCGTTGTTCGGTTTCCACACGATCATAAAAATGTTTTCTTATCAATTTTTTATCTTTAAAAGGGTCGTGTTATTTTTATAACCGTACGAGATAATCGAGTAACTAAGGACAATTAGTAGATAATTAGTCTATTGCAGGAAATTAGAATAACCTTAGATTTAATATTAATGGCCCGTGTATTAACGGAGCGTCAGCGATGTCTCATTTTTAAAATATTTTTCGAAACTTTCAGAAAGAAAACTGAAAACTCATCCTTTTGTACCCTTAATAATTTGTTTACAGACGGTCGTAAATAATTAACGTCATTAGCGGTAGAACGTAGCGAAAAATTAGAAAAACTTTCAGAAATAGGATATGTTTATTATTATATTTATACGTTTTAAACGGCTCTGTATTATATGCAGGGTGATTCATTCTTAAAAATACTTTTTTCGGAAAACTTTCTTTTCTGACTCTACGAAACTAATAAGCAGTGCGTTTTTCAATCTTAAATAAGAAACATCGTCCATCATGACAGACGTAGCGTGGTTAGATGATTTCGTGAATAGTCGGTGCGACGTTTTAAATGAACTTAACGAAGAGCTTATGCAGAACGTCGAATGTTTAATTCAAGAAATTTGCGAGTGGGCTGAAAAACAACCGTTTGAACAATTCGTTTGCGACAGTGATCTAGGAAAATATTTACAAAACGACGCAAAAAATCCCAAGATATTAAACAGTGCTGATGACACAACGATAAAGAATCATGAAAGTGCTGAAAAAAGTGTAGAAAATACGCAAGTGCAGGCTGATTCTATGATGTTTAAAACCAGCGCCGTGAGCCGCGAGGAGTCGAACGACCCCTTTTGCTTCGACTTGCTGATAGAGTAGAGATATACAGCAAAAAAATAGCTTCCAGCGAAGAAGAGTTTAAACAGCAGAGATATTTATCGGGGAGACACTATGTATGGTATAAAAAGTTTAAATCAGCTGCTTTCAAGAGCGGTGATGATTTTACCGAAGCTCATCGTAAAGTCGCAGCAGCTACGAATCTGGGAGTGCAAATCGGAGGTTGCATCAACGAGCTGGATGACGGAGTTGGAAATTTTCGTTAAAAAACTTTTCCCAGACAGGTGAAAATAGCTATATCGCACGCGTTAGATATTTTGAATAAAAATAAAACTATAGTTGCACCAAATTGTGTTAGGTGCCTTTTACGAAAAATTAATCTCGTAAAAGAAGTTTCGGATAGAGAGGCTAATGATTTTATTTAAAGAAATTTCTTTATAAAACTTGATTTTATTGAAATGACTTATTTGTAATACACGGTCCGTACAGGGCGAGATTCAAAGTCGGAAAGTATTTTAAAAAGATTTATGTGGAGCAAGTATAAGTCTAGGGTTAAGTTCTCTCGGTTCTTCACTCAAAGACGGTCCGTGTCGGAGCTCTGGTCCATGACTCTCGAGGTTTTTACCCCTCGCTTCGTCTTCCGTTTCCTTCCGGATCTTAAGTAATCAAAGAGGTCCGTCGCCCGCACTTTCGAAAGGTCTGGCCATCTGGGTGGAGCCTGCGGGGTTTTCCCGACGGCCGGCCGAGAAGGTTTTTCCGAATTGCGATCGGCTCTTTATATTTTTTACCGCCAGAAACGGGATGGGAGGATTCTGTGCAATAAACGGGAATGACAGTCTGACCCGTTCGGCGATTAACGGTCGCGTGTCGGCCCGATGTTCCGGGACATCTTCTCGCAGAATGAACCGCCTATACGATTCAGGACCCGCAACAATATCATATTTGTTAAGAAATACAATTGCCGGTATAGTTCAGACAAGTTCTACATTCTAGTTCGTCAAACAAAAAAAAATAGTTTTCTTAAATAAATTTTCTTAGATCCAACATATTTCGTGCTCGAACAATAGTCGAGGCTGAACCTTTGTCACTCACTTCAGGAACGTTCTTCAATGCTGTATCATCCTTTATGAGACCAGCTAGCTGTACGAATTTCGACGAAGAACCATCAAAAAGTATGATTGTTGAATTACTATATAAATTAATATATTCGCAGGCAAAAATAACAGCTTAGTAAGTTTTCAAAATATTATTTTTATATCTTTTTAAAAATTCTTTTAATATTTATTTTTCTTTTTCTTTTACAGTTTTCGAGCATTCAACAACGAGTTATATGAGAACGCTCTATCTAATAATATGTTAAATGCTGCTTGGCGAGCAAAACCTTTTTTATGCGAGAAAAAGAGACAGATGAGGCAGTTAGTTTCGGCGCCTTACAGGAGCAAGTAATACTTGACTATAATCCTAGAAGATTGCTTCCACGCCGTTTTAAAACCTACTGAAAAAAAGCACTTGTGGATGGGCGACAAAATTACCCTTCAAAGTGTTTATAAATCACACCGCTGCGATAATGTATCTCTGTAAAAAATGTAAATAAAATGTAACAATTTTTTGATATAAGAAAGCGTTTTTTTTTGTTGAAATTAAACTCATATCCTTTTCATATATTTCATTCTAAGGATAAAATATGGACCTTCTTTGTTGAAAGGGGCGCGCGTTGGGATTCCAACATCGGTAAGTAGGAACGCTTCTTACTTTGGTTGTGGGAAGTGGGGAGCATTTTTTAGATTTTAAATCGCCCTTCTATGCGCACCAGCGCTCCTCGCGCTCGACACCGCGCTGTGAAGAGTAGGGGGTAGTTCTTACTTTTGGGACGAGGGGTGGGGAGGTCAGAGCAGTGAAACTCGATGACGTCATCGACTGATAACGCGCCGTGAGTGTTAAGTTTGCTTGTTCGGATACGAAGGTGAAAGTGAGCGGCGAGTCACATCTTGTAATTAACCTTTTACACATTAATATAAAAGGTCGTTATCACCCATTGTTATTTTTCACTTATCTTACTTACCTTAGACTTTTCGGGCACGCTGGTGAAAGTGGGGGGTGAGTCAATGAAACGCGCGCTGGATGACGTCATCGACTGATGTCCCGCGGCACGTGTTACGTTTGCTTTTTTGACACGGTGGTGAAAGTGGGCGGGGAGTCGGGTCTAGTAATTAACCTTTTACACATTAATATAAACGGCCGTTATCACCCATTGTTATATTTTCACTTATCTTAACGGGATGGCAAAGATAACATTTATCGATCGAGCGCTGGTGCGGAGAATATTGTTTATAAGAACATAGATAGTGCATAATTAGCTAAAAAAAAGTGATCATTCCCTAGCATTTATCATTATTAAAGTCTGTACGAAATTTCAAAGAGACACATTAAGTAATGTTGAAATGAGAGTGTTACAAAGAATCTGAAATGATATCCGAAATATTGTGAATCGGAGAGAATC
>JAWWEM010050567.1:0-11181 GCA_035582935.1 Ormyrus thymus
GTCGTTTTTATTAATAAAACATATCTTTTGACAGTATTGCCCGTCGTTGTTTTATTTATTCATTTGAAATACAACTGTCAGTCGAAGCTATTACATCTTAATAAATTAAAATTATTAGCCATACTAATCGTTGGAAATTCAACATTTTTTTTATACTCTTCTTTGCACTAAATTTTAGAAAAATAATTACCATTCAATATTTCATCTTTTTTTATAGAGAGATTCATTCGTAAATTACATATTTCTGCAAAAAAATAATATCACATGCAACTAAACGTTAGCACGAAACGTTATATGATTCCAAAACTCTGTTTAACCGGCACTCTTTTGTTTCAACATTTTTTCCCCGAACACTGTTTCAATGAACTTCGAAAGCGCGTAGTTTCCATTCTCCGCCGCAAGTTTGAAGATCCGAGTACTGCGCGTTACCAACTGACCCGCGTTTTTTCGAGTGCGCCGCGCCGCATAAATTTTTTTCACGCGCTCGCCGCAAAAAAGTGGCGACGAGTTTCAAGGGCGTGGATTTTACGAGCGAACCCCTCGACTTACATATATATATGTCAATATACAGCCGGGCGCTAAAATCGTTCATGTAGGACGGCTTCGACCGGCTCACGCGGGCATAAGTTCCGCGGAAAATTCGAAGGATGCGCCGCGATTTCTCGCTCGATTAACTTTTCCGCGCTTAGTTAACTGTTTCTACGAGAGGTTAGGGGGTCAGAGACTGCATCGATTTTGATAGTTTCATTCGTAAACCAGCCCTGTATTTATGGTTACATAAGTAATTCGACTTGAGTGCAGGATCGCCGATCTGGCACACCTTTAATTTATCGTGTGTAAAGAGTGCTGGGTAATTTGTCAATTTTATACTATACATCACTCTGAGGGTTGTCAAGTTTTCGGTGTTTAGCAGGTACAGCTTTTTCCCGGCGATTTTTTCTTTGTAACGAAAATTTATTGCCGGATTTGTAGTTGGATTTTACGAGGAGTCTTATGCATTGACATTTACGGTACAGAGAGCAATTGTTTATAATTTTTGGTTGAGGGTAGATAAAATATTTTTAAAAAAGGTTACTTATAAACCTACAAAATTAAATTAGTTTTCCTTCCAAGGGTAAACCTGCTTAATATTCTAGCCTAAAACTTCGCTCGAAAATTAAGCAATCAAAAATATTAAAAAGTTACTCCGCAAAACGTATATACACAAACCACTCGGAAGGCAAAAACGTTTCCCTGTTTATTCACGCTTCAATCTCTCAAAAGTAAGCATTCCGAGCTCTCTCACAAAAAAGCTTGTTAGCAATCCGCGATAAAAGTCAAGCAGAACATCATTCCCGCGCTAAAAAGGATCGGGAAAACCAAGAGCACGAAGCGAACGCTAAATAAGACTTTAAACACCGGCGCGCCCGAAAAAAAAAGAAGAGGAAACGAGCCGAAGAGAGCGGATGCATCGGCGGGCAAACGAAAAAAAGATGCGCCGAGCGAGGTTTGCGGAGCCGCGGGTCATATTGAAATATCTTACAGCGGGTAAACACGCGAGATTGCGCGCGCGCGCCTCCGATGAGATTGATTCCGTCCCGCTTCCACTTTCCCTCTCCGCCGCTTTCTCTATTTTTAGCCATTCTTCTCGGATCTCTCGCTGTCTCGCCCCGCGACAGGATAAATGGCCGGGTGGGAAACAAAAAAGCGTTCGCGGCAAATTGAAACTCTGCATAGATTTCGCGACGCGCGCGCCGGTCGATTGAAAAATTCAGCGGGACGCGCGGCCGATTTTAGCGGAGCTTGGCACTTATGTAAGCTTATTTAATGGGCTCTTATGCAAGTTTAAGTTATAGCAGCTTGTATTTTGCTTACTTTTCATTCGGCTATTCTTTTTCGAACTTTTCTAATTAAGTAGAAAGCTTCATCGATTTGGTAACAGGAGGACATGCCGAAGATAATTTTGGTATATCAGTAAAAAATAGTATTACGGTAAAAAAAAAAAACCAATTCTGCAGAATTAAAAAAATTAAAAATTTTATTGTTGCAATTATGGTGCATTTTTAATTAATTCAATTGAATTTTTTCATTTCAAAAGAGGTAGCTAACATTTAACCTGCCTTTTCACCTTCTGGACAATTCACGCAACTTATAAATTCGATTAAATTTCAGACAAATATAATTTTCAATTAAGTCGGCTTATACCTCTAATTTCCTTTTATTATGTTAATATTGTCGGACAGAAACGTTTAAATGAAATCGCCGAAAAGTTTACTTTCACTTAAAAAAATTCAGAATCTTATTTACACTGTACCCCGCTATTAAGTTACCAAATGGGACTTCAATTAAAGACGGAAGGAAAAACAACATTTTTTATATTATGTAAACCCAAGACACAGAATGACGCCTCCGTTACGCGAGTCCTGAATAAACAGACTTGTTTTTAGATTGCGACTCTGTTTTTAGGCTTCATGCCTCTGGAGCACTTGAAGAATCCAATAATGGATAGCATCAGTTTTTGCTTTTTGCTTTCTTTCCTTGATTCGAGCGTAATATTTTTAGTCGCAATATTTCTAATGGAAGGAAATGCTTGTAAAGCATAAAAAAATAACATGTTTTTACGACTTATTAAAGGCTTTGCAAAGTTTTCAAGTAAAATAAACTGATAAAACGTATAATTTTGAAAATTGTCATTATTTAATATTGAAATCATAACGGTAGATAGGAGGTGATCGGAGCACATTGTTTCCTTACCTGATAATGCATTAGAAGAGCGTAAATAAATAAAAAGTTCTTTTTTTTATATTTGCAAATCGTTCAGTCATCGGTTAGAACTAAAGACCCATCAATATATCCATTTTCCGGCGAAAATGGATGAAGTTATACTTGAAAGCTTTTCCTTCCGAAAACTTTTTACATTCACATTCCATTTATGAGATAGCGGAAAAGTTACACATATACTCAGTTTGAAAATTTTGCTTTTCGTAAATTACTTATTTTTTGATTTTAGCAGACAGAATTTCACGCTTTTTAATTAGAAGTTTCAGTGTGCCTATTTCATTACTCTTCTTTGTTACTTGACCCTTACTAATCACACTGAGTAAAAATAATTGAAGTTTAAACAAACGTATTAAACTTATTATATACACTGTGAATGTATAGATATTTCAAAGAAAAAATCATTACTCAAGCAGTAATGATACGTTGCTGTAGAACCACTCCATGCACACAATTTTTCCTGTAATAAATGACACTTAATATTGATTTGCTCCGTCTAAGAGATCTTAAATATTAAAGCCATTCCTTTCCCCGAGCTAATTTCTATACACGCGCTGTCCACAATCATTAATAACCGAGAAGCCATAATATTTCACGACGAATTATTCCTCTGCACAGCGTTTTAAAAAATGCCCATCCCTCACGCGACTGCGGGTCATTCTGCTCACCCGCTAATGCATCAGTAATTAAGCACCGCTCAAAACCGACAAGTCATCCCGGCGCGGGGGGGGGGGGGGAAAGAAACACGCTCCCCTCGGAAAAAAAGGGAATCCTCGCGAATCATCGTCCCAATAAAAGGGTCTCCGGAACCGAAAAACCGAATGCCAGTGTAGCCCCTCTATAGGCGCGTCCGCCCGCGAGCTCTTTCATCCTCCATTTGAACGCGATGCACATACCTTCGCTCACCTGCCGCCGGGGAGGGGGGGAAGAGATAGAGAAAGAGGGAGCTCCGATAGATTTCCATTGGTCGGCGCGGCGTCGCGCGCGGATTGATCAAACTCGCTCGTTTTTCATCGCGCGCGCCTTGTGTATCTGGGTTATGTATTCGGTTGTCACTGAATTGCCGGCCCGGTGGCTACAATGGTAACAAATCGCGGCTTTAGATTTTTACGAGGACGGAAGGGTCCTCCCTCTCGGAAAAAAAAAATTTATCGCGGAGAGACGCATGCAGAGACCCCTCGGGTGATCGATGATTCCTCTGGCTGTCTCTCTCTCTCTCCCTCTCGCGGACTGTTTAATTAAAATCCTGTTATCTCTTTTCGTTTGACGCGTTTTTAAGCAAAATAACATAAATCCAGGAGGAACGGGGAGCCGCGGCCGGCGCGCTGTGTTTTTTTTTCCTTCTCTACTTTATCCGGGGGAAAAGTTTATTGGCAGGGATAGGGAGGGTGGAACGGCCGGACGAGCGGCGCGTGGGTTTCGATTTGCGTAAACATCGCGGTGATCGTTATAAATCGCGCTTGTTTTCTAGCTTAAAGAGTCCCTGCGCGAGACAGCATCGATAGATATATGTAGAATTACGCGCGGGCAAATTTTCTAATTTTGAAAGGTTTACGCCGCGGTTGAAGTACGGGATTATTTTAATCGTCGAGGCTTTGAATTATTCTGGCTTCGATGGTCGGCTCGCGTGTCCCACGTGAATTTTAGGCCCGACGGCATTAATTTACTGTTGCTACATATCGTTTTTTTTTTTAATAATTAAATCATTTGACTGATGACTTTCGATAAATTTTATCTCTCAACGACAGATTTATGCGCGTACGAACGATTTCATATATAACAAGCAAACGCGCGCGAAAGCAAAAAGTAACGCAATTTATTCAATTTCTACCCCGCTGCACTTTATACAGTTTCACGGCACTACGCGACGCACCCTGACTTTATTCGCAACAAAAATATTACCGCCAAATCAAAGAAGACACATCGCCGGAAAGTACTATCGGCAATGATAATAAAGCAACGGAGGCGCGCGGCGCTTAGGGTGGTGGAAGTGACGCGAAACGCGGGGGCCGTAAAATTTTCCCGACCCCTCGAGGGCTTGTTAAATTTGCCTTGCTTGAACTTAATGACTTACAAACAGCTTTCCCTCGCGCTGAAGTTTTAGTCGCGGCTCAGCGGCACGCGCTTCTTAATTCGAAAGTGGAGGTCTCTTCCTCTTACTCTGCGGCTCTCCGCTCGCACCGAGGAGAGTCCCGCTGGCTCACTGCAGAAGGGGTGCTCGTCAGGCTGAGCTTTTTCAGTTATCCCCCGGCCGCTTTTGCGCTTGAGGATCGGGCTTCTGGCGCTGTACCCGCAGACTCCGCGAGTTGTGAAAGATGAATTAAGTTCTTCCGCGCGGACGTTTTCTTGTCATTAGCAGGTTCGACTTTTTTTCTGGGTTTTACGACTTTCACTGTGGTATTTATTTATTTACTTTTTTTTAAATATTGATTATAAGTATTATTCACTATTTGCAATGATAGCAACAAGCTCTTCCACTTCTTATTAATTGAAAAAGTAGAATTAATAGTATTAATTTTTTTAAGTCATGATCTTTTACTTAATAAACACACTTTACTTTAATAAAAATTCACATTTTATAAAAAAATTCTTATTACGTAGGTAGAGTAATGAAGGGAGTGAAAAATCTGCTCGCGACAAAGAAATCCTTTTTTATTGTTATTTACTTGTACACCGAAGCTACACGCTCACAATCACAAAAGAACAGGCGACACCGTTATTTCTGCGGCGAATTTTTTCACACGAGAAACGTAGGTAAAAAATGTCAAAATCGCTGCTCAACGTAAGCTACACCTTCCAGTATAATGTTAAAAGTCTCAGAGAAAAGCAGCTTCAACAAAAGAGCAATCCTTCGCACCCTATTTTCATATTAAAGCAGATTCATAAACAAGGGAGCAAGGATCGACAATACCGGCAAAAACGTCAGCGAACTCGGCGTTAAAACAAAGCGGGATTACGCGGCAATTAGCCGAGGCAGGCAATCAGTCTCACGCAGCTCCTCGGAACGAGTCGGGCGAGAGAGAGGAAAGCCCCGCTTTTCTCGAGTGTCACGCGAAGATGGGAGAAAACCGGAGAGAGCGAGAGAGAGAGAGAGAGAGAGAGAGAGAGAGAGAAAGAGAACAGCAGCTGAAAGAGGCTCGCACGATTGCTCACAGTTTCGCCGGAGACAAAAGAGCCGCCTTGTATTTGAGTTGGCCTATTGAATCGAAAGTGTATATAGAGGCGGTACGCCCTCTGTGAGATGGCTCAACGCCACGTATTTCAGAGCGGCCCGGCGCCGAGTCTGTTTGCTTATGCAATTTGTCATTGAATTTGCGTTCTTTGTGCTGGAAAAAATTGGAATGGAGAGTGGGAACAATACTTTGATGGACTGATATACTGATGTATTGAACTTCGTACGTGAAAACATTAAAACTATCCATTTCAATTCATTGTATGACTATCAAAGTGTTAAATATACTTCTATCATTTTGTTTCTTAGAGTTGATACTACTAGTTAGAATGCTAGTTACTATTTTTATTTAATTAACGTTTAGTTTAGAACAGATCCACGATCATAAATCCTTCGAACATATTTGTGTAGTTTCTAATACTAATTGTTTCTATAAATCAATACATTTACTTATTACAGAATACATCCGAAATTTTAGTGATAATTTAATACCTCGTAAATTACAGCACAAATTGTATTAATTTCATTAAGAATATTACATCCCATCTCTGATAATTGAACAAAATTTCAAACGTTATTAAATTAAACCAAACACATAAATAAAATAATAATTATTACACGTCCCCACAGCTACACCGGTCCCTTCTCAAGTTGAAAAAAACGAAATGAAATCCACTCGGCGCAGCCCCGAAGATTCCCTTGCCCAGATCTGCCCAACAATCGCTCCTGGCCAAACAGAATTTTCGCGCGTGCCGTGGATTCGCTCATAAACTGAAAAGCTCGGCCGCGAGTGCGGGGAGAGAAAGGAGGCTCGAAGGGAGCGAAGGAAAAGAGCACGACCCTTCCCCCCATCTCCGGAGCCCCCTTTTCTCGAATGAT
The DNA here is from genome assembly GCA_035582935.1 of Ormyrus thymus. Taxonomy (NCBI): domain Eukaryota; kingdom Metazoa; phylum Arthropoda; class Insecta; order Hymenoptera; family Ormyridae; genus Ormyrus; species Ormyrus thymus. The sequence goes on from JAWWEM010050567.1 coordinate 6,809, forward strand.
AATCGGGTGCGAGGAGTCAAGGTCCCTCGGCACGCCCAGCGCCAGGCATTATTCGTCCCTCTCGCCTCCTCCCCCCCTTCTTCTCTTTTTTTTAATACGCCGTTTCGAGGCCCATCGGCAGGGAGAGATTGCGCGAAGACAGCGGCTGAATTGATTATGCGCCGAGGGGAGGCGGGAATTTGCGTGAATTTGCTGTTTTTTTTTCGACGCCTCGAATTTCTGGGAAGAGATCTCTCGGATAGTTCGCGGACGACGAGGTGGGATTTTCGTGGATTCGGAAGAATTCGGGTTTTGGATTGTGCACTGACACAATGAGTAAGCGATCTATTTAGATACGGGGGGCAAATGTATGCGTGTATGCACAGTGGGGCCAAATGCGACAATAGTTTTGGAAATTAATAGCGTTTTCAGTCAGATAAATTTACTTTATCTGACCCCAGATTTATCGAGCTTCAAAATTTATCATTCGAGCTTAATGGAATAGCCAACCTATTCGATATATAAATAATAAAACTTTTTAGATTTTATCTTCAACATTTATATTAAATGAAAATTAATGTATCGTTTGTTAAGTAATGAAAAATAATAATATCGCTTTATTAAGGGGGATTTGAACATAAAAATTACCAAAATAGTAGAATTCTTTTTGATATTTTGGTAATCAATTTTCAAGAAAAACTAAAAATAAATTTAATGTTCTAAAATGACATTATTAAATGTTATTTCCTTTACTTTTAGATGATTTTAAGAGAACAAATTTACGTACTTAAAAGTTTTAGAATTTCGGGTGATGAAATATCTAGATTTCACCTTTTGTAGAAATATTTTTCGACCTCTTTCCAAATAAAAGTCAAAAATATACAATAGATTAATAAAAAGTCAATTTTGAGCCCAGTTTAATGCATCGCTATTTACCTACACTATACCTACCTATGCACTTTATGAATATGCTTCTACTAATGCATATTGGAAATAACCCGATTTTTCGCTTTTCGTCATCATGCAGCTAAATCATAGAATTCTTCATCAATTAAAAGGGCTAAAAGCTTTTTAATATTTACAATAAAAGAGATTATAATCCATTATAAATTAACCAAAAATAGAGTATTATTAGAGTGGTAAATATATGAGTATCTATTTGATCGAACTGTCAATATTTATGAATCATTCGTCCAGCCATCATTTTTGTTTGTGCAATCACATAATTTCCTGCAGCTTATACGTTAAACCCGCCTGGCTCAATAATATACAAAAGTAAGCAGGAACTCCCTCGCATATACCGTAAAACTTAACTATTCTGTTTACGGCATTAAAATGTTCATCAAATCGATGTCCTTCCGCCGAAACAGCTCCTCCGGTCTTAACCAATTTTCCACTGGCCAAAATCCACCGGGGCAAACCAAGGCATATGGAAACTTTGAATTTTAGGCGCTCCCCCGAGGAGCCGCTTTCCCCTCGGTGCTAAAAACTCCAGCAGCCCCGATGCGAGGATTTACAACATCTGCACTGTCGACTGCCTAAGCAGGGAATGAATGACTAAAGCCGAGAGGCCAGGAAGTTGCGCGCGCGCGGGGCGCTCTCTTGCGCCTCGGGCGCACGAAAAGGGAGTGGGTGCACTTGTTGCTTTTCCGCGTCGGCAGTCGAGAGTCCTTATTCTTGAGTTTTTGAAAGGACAGCGACGGCGTACTTAAGGAGCTCCCTTTTATCGCTTTTCAAAGATTTCGCAATTTTTTTGTCCGCTTTCTTTTCAGGCGGAATACAATGAGCGCGCGTAGGGCTTGCTCTATTAGTCGGCAATTCAGGCTTATTTCAAGAATTGCATTTGTGCTTTTAGCGAAGTATTATTGTCTTTTTCTGTTTACTCGTTTTATTCGGACACTTATTTAACAATATGGTTTCTTATAGATAACTTTGATGTTTGAAATGTTAAAAATTATTACTAGGGGTTGCTCATGGTAACGAAAAGTTGAAAATTTTTCGACTTTTTCAGAATGAAGTTTAAAAGCTGTATTCAAACTGCGTTCTGAAACACGGAAACTATACATGCAGCTCAGTTCAACAAGTGGTTTCCGATGAATCGCGAATATAATAAAGAAATTAAATTAGAGCAGCTATTTTGCGACTACACGTATGCGTGATTTGCATAATTCTACAATGAGAGAAAGTGCGAATAAAACTATCCTTCTAAAGATCATTCTGGAACGACGCCACCGAATTAGATATTGTATCTCAAAACACGTACCCGCCATGCAAATTACGCATGCAAAATCTGTCCGCGCTTAATCTAAAAATACTATTTACTTTAATCGCGGGTAAATCTCGAATAAGTTTCTTTACGGACATTAAACGCGACCTTTCATTTACTCGGGGCGTCCTTACAAGTTCAGATCACGATTCTCAGTAAGAAAGTGACTTTTTCTTTCCTTTCCGTTATTTTCGATCCGTCATTTTTTCCGCGATTTCCAGCGGAGTTCTTCACGGAGAGAGAGAGAGAGAGAGAGAGAGAGAGCCGCGTAGCCATTCCAGGCACGATCCCGCTCACCAGGTCACGTGTAAATTTCCATTTCGATTAATGCAAAGTGCGCAGAGTCGAGGGCGACAAGGTACAGGTTCGAGGGCAGCGACTATTATTCGCTTATTGATATTTCTCCGTCGCGACAGAAATCCGCGGCTCCGTTCGAGTGAAATCAATCCTTGTCCTTTTTTTAACTGTTGACTCAAGCTTGGCAAAGTAATCGTAACTGAAATTTTGCCGCCGTGTTTCATAAACGCGTTGAAATACATGTTGAAATTGAGTATACGCATGACGACAATAAGCTGCTATTGCACAGACTTTTGGATGGATGCGTAGAACGCTTCGAATTTCAAAGTACTTTGAGGCAAAACATCTACTTTGAAACGTAGATAAATTTAAGAAAAGCACTTATTCTGGCCGTATATCGAATTGGAAGTTCAATGGAAGTCATTTAATTTTATTACTACTCGAGTCCATTAATATTCAATCCTGCTTTAGACGGAAATTGAGACCCCGCATGCTCTGAATATTTGTTGAAATACTTAATTCAATTGTGACCGTATTGTAGGAAGATTTCTCAACTCTAAGTAGAACTAGAGATGCGCAAATCTAAATTTCCCCACCCCCCCCCCCCCAAACAATTGAATTCAAAGCAGAGCATCTTCTCAAAGAAGTACTTTGTAATTCAGCGGTATTCCAAAACAGCGGGTAAGAGAACTTTTAGTTCAAGAGTCGTCCGGGAAAATGTCTTCATATAAGTGCAATACAAAACTTCTTTTAATGCCACATTCTCTTGCACTTTTTCATAGGATATTTTTTTTTTTAAGTTCGCAAGTATTTTTCTTTACACTTGTTGTTTTCTTAAAGCCGTCTTATTATTTTCTAGGCAATCTTCTATAATATTCAATTAATTATAACACAAAAGTATTATTTATTATAAATAGATTTTTAGAAAATTCTTATTCTTTATTAAGTATGCAAAGAATATAATTTTTTGAAAGCTAATTATCAATGTTGATAATTTCAGTGTAAATAAAGTTTACAAACAAAAAAAAAAAAAAAACTTACTAACCTACAACGTGTACATTCGCAGTTTCTTGTTATAGTTATATTCCACAATTACGAATCCGCACAGCAGCCCTTGTAATTAAATCTCACTGATCGTCTCCATTAACTCAATGCAAAGCCACCTAAACTTCTGTCAGAAACAAGACGAGCGGCAAGTCGCGAATTACGGCTCCCGTTACCAACCAGTGCGAGAAGTGCCTTTGCTCCGATAAGAAACAGAAGCTTCTACTTTCCGCGGCGGGGGCACCGCAACAAATGCTCGGAAAAGCATCGAGTGTCGAGTGCAGTAACTGTCATACAGCTGGCGCGGAAGGGCGACGAGCGCGCTTCGAGAGCCGATTTTGAGAGAACTGACAGTAAGAGGAGCTTAAGTACAGACGGAACAGGTCTCGCTAATGCTGCTCTTCCGATTTTCTCTGTAAACTAGAAATGGTCAATCGGATTCGCAATATTGTCCGCGGTACTCATAAGTACAGTGGTACGGTGAAGTCATTTTTTGGGATTTACGGTTTTATTTGCTTTGTGCTGAAAATTGGTTTTTTAGAATCGAGGTAATAAAGCGAAAAGTTTTGTATCTGTTTTGAGGCATAGATTTACGGACAGACGATTTTATTTGGACAAACTTCCGTTGAAAAATTCAATTTACAGCTGAGTTTATTTAGCGTTGATTAAACCACGAATCGAAATAAAGCTTACCACTTGCTAAATAAAAGCTCTACACGGAGAGAATTTTCGCCGAAAAATTACCCCCCAAATCAGACTAATCGTAGGAGGATCGGATATTCTGGAT
>JAWWEM010050568.1:0-11180 GCA_035582935.1 Ormyrus thymus
GTTTGCTAAAGAGGGCGGAAACGCGCTAATTAGCAGCGGGGAATTGTTGATTAAGCGCCGCTGCTCCTCGCGGTTTATAGTTGACGCTTGCATGCGCACGGAGACAGTTTTTCTAAGGCGACAGTCGAGAGATGCTCGGTGGTGGAATTAGATTTTCTTTTGCGCTTTGACCTCGTTTTTTAATAATTAGTAACGATCAAATTTCCGTATTTACAATTGTAGTTTTATTTTGTTTTTTGTATTAGCAGAAGTAAAAGTTGCTGAAGATTCAAATGATTTCAGAAGGGGAGGGGGGGCAGAAAAAGGCAAATATCGGCCTATAGCAGAAGAAGATCGACATCTCGCCAATAGGTTATAGGTGGTCTTTAACCAATATAGCCGATTATCAAGTATCAAAGCAATTTTACACGAAAAAAGTAACACTTTCTTTGGATTTTAACGCAGCGCTCCAAGACGCCAAAGGGAAAACTTCTCGTCGATGAAGAAGCGTAAAGATTGAAAAGATTCGCCGCCCCAGAAAACGAGCAGCTGTTAACCTGAAAATTTCTCGGACAAAGTGAATCCCAATTACTATGTACAGACCCGTCAGCCTCAAGGACTCGAGAATCATCAAGGAATTATTTTTCTAGGTAGGCCATTGAAATCGAACTTCCCCTAATTTCCCGTAAACAATAGACTAATGAAAAATCTCCGCTCCCATTGATCTTCGCTCCGATGAATAAAAAAAGTCGGCCTGGCCTCGCGAGCGCACACACAGCAGGCACGCCCCCCCCCCCCCCGCAATCACCAGCCGATTCGCGAGCGAATAATCGTTCGCGATTGCTCGTCGATGGAGAAACCGCGAAGGAGCGCGTATAGAAAATAAAGAGGCAGGGTAATCGCAATGATCGGAACCGGAGCGCGCGCATCGTTCCATTCAGCGGCCGATATCGCGCGGAAAATATAAAGGAATGAGAGAGAGCTCGGTGTCGCTCGACGAGGCAAACAAACCGACCGCGTCAAAGGCCGCTTCTTTCTCGCGTCGCGGCCAATTACGAGCCGGCTGGCGCCGCGCCGGGCTGAGCGGCGCGCGGAGCTGCAAAATCAGTGCCCCGGAGAAACATTTGAGTTCGAGCGGTCCTCGAAATCAACGCGAGGTTTGCTCTGCCGGCGGGGGAGGGCGGGGGGATTTCGCGCATCGCTGCCCGGCCTGCCAGCGCAGCCAGTGTGTGTGTGGCGCACACACACACACACACACCGCGACGCGAGCAAAAAGAGCAACGAGCGCTGGACCGATAAGAGCGCGCTAACTTCCGCGCCGCGACAATCGACAGATGTACATAGAGCCAGCCGCGACGCCGCTGTTTGCTCGCGCGAGAGTCGAAGCAGATACGGGAGGCTGTCGGAAAAATCTCTTTCCAGCCGACACCTCCCGCCGTTTGCTCGCCGCGCCCCCCTCCGAAATCGCTAAGCCATCCTAACGTCGAGAGCTTGCTTTTCGCCGAATAAATTTCGTCCCCCCCGACGGCTATCGTTTAACTATTACACAGAGTGTCCGTATTTAAGTTTCGCCACGACTTTTCAGTCGCGCCGGGCGGTTCGTCGTCGGGCATCGAGAGTCCGCCGGCCATCGACGAGTCGGCAGACAATAAAGGATGGCGCGGGACGACGGCGACCCAAAATCGACAATCGTCGAGCGCGTCCTCGACGCGATAGCCAGTCTCGGCGAGAAGAACGGCTCCAGCACGAAGAACATCCTCAGCTACGTGAGGATGAACGGGAAAACGTCGGACAGGAACCTCACCGTGCAGGTACGACTCGTGCCTCGCAATATACGTGTATATATCGTGTGTTTGAGCGAGCGATTCTTAACGCTTGCCTTGGCTGCTTGCTCCTTCGAGCCTCGCTGAGCCGACGACGACTTGATTTGCCTGAATTTTCATCCTCCGAGGGAGGCGACCTACTATCGCGCTTTATTTCGACTCTCTCGATCGTTTCGTTTCGAAAAGAAAAGAGAAGAATAGCTGTATTTTCGAATTGCGCGTCGGCCGTCTTTATTTTTTTTCCCGCAAAGCAAAATGAAACTTTCAATTAGTTTACCGCTTTTAAATGAAATTGCCTTTCCTTTGCTGAAAATAGAGCGATTCCCGAACGGAAATGACGATCGAACAATCGCTTTAGCCGCGGAATGAAGTCGCTCTTATGCAACTGATTTGTTTTCCCTGGGAAATATAATTAACGGGATTAAAAATTTCGCATTTAAAACATTGTATTCCTACTTGACCCTGATTAAAAGTAAGTTTAACTAACGTAATACAATCAACTTTTAATATTAAACTTTGAATCTGCTATGAAACGATAGATACAGAGGGATGCTTTTGATTCAAGAATTTAGATACCTCAAGGGATCGACCTTTACTCGACTCGTATCATTTTCAGGACGTTAAGGGACTACTATTTAAAAAAAGTCGATTACGTTAAAACGAAATGTATATAAATGACTGGTTTTTCTTCTACACTTTTCCTCTTGTATAATCAAATGAGATTTTTAATGTTCAGTAATCAAAGTATTGAATACACGTTGCGATATATTTTAATGTGTCACGTAAAAGCGTTGTAATACAATAATGGACGAAGCCTTTCCCTTTCAGATCCTTCGATGTGGATGTTATATTAACGACCGAGAATTTTTATAATTAAATCGTTCAAAATTCGATGTAGCAATTTGTAAATCGGCCAATAGTTAGCTCGTCTTTTCCAGCGAAAAAATTTCACCTAACAGAAACAGGCGCTTTCGTCTAAAGGCAAAATCGATGCAATTATAAATTCGCGCCAAGCGTTCGTTTGCAGCATAAAACTCCTTTAAAATCTCGCATTATACCTCTTTCCACCGCCTCGAGATTAATTCCGCCGAAGATTCAGCCGCGACTCGCCCTCGATCTCAGCAGTGCAGGCTCTCGAGAGCAGATGAATTTTGCGCCCGACAGATTCGCCGAGCCCTGAAGCACGGCCTGAGCGAGGGTCTGATAAAGCTGCGCGGCGGCCGCTACAAGATGTGCCCGCCGAAAGTCGCGCCGGAGAAGCCGGCGCCGAAGAAAAGAGGCGGCAGCGTCGAGGCCGCCGGCCGCGCGGCTCAGGCGGCTCCCGAGGACGGCCGGAAGAATTCCAAGCCGAGCAGGTCGTCGAGAATGTCGTCGAGCCAGCCGAGCGCCACCGCCGGCAGGAAGCATCTCGCCGCGAAAGACGTCGCGGGCCGGCAGTTGAAAAATGCCAAGCCGGCGAGGGGCTCGAAGGCGAACGCCAAGCCCGCACAGAAGCCGAGGGGACGGCCCAAGAAATTCACCAGCCCGGCCAAGGCTCTGCCCTCCTCGGGTTCGTTCCCTTTTCTTGCCTCTGCTTTCGTAGCAATATTTTCACTAATTTTTCGACCTTGTCGTTTTTTTCTTTTTCTTTTTTTTTTTAAGACTGGTTTCGCTCCCTTTTTTATCGTACATTTTATTTTTGGAGCAGGCGCACTAACTTTGACAAACGAATTTGGGATAAAAAAAGTTTGTCAGCGGCGGTAATTTTTAAAGTCCCCCGGCATATAAACCCTCCAACGGCCAACTAAAACTGAAACAGGAACCAGGTCGAAATCTATTTCGTTTTATTTTTTTTTTAATAATTATAAACTATTTTAAATTATTCTCTGTTTAACGTTTTTCGCGCAAAAAAGCTCGCGTGCAAAGCTCGGATTGAAACTGTCAGTATTCCGGGAGTTCCCGGGACAACGTAAAAAACGCGATTTTGACTAAAGCGTAAAAGAGAGCTTTACCGAAGGTCCTATATAACTTTGCTATTTTTCCGCGTTTTATGCCTACATAGCTTTGCTTATAAACATTCTTAAGACGTCGAGGTTTATTTAAAGGAGAAGGAAGGGTCGAAAATTTCATCGTTTTATTAAAGAGGAGGCTAGAATTACTAACCGACAAACCGTCTTGTCTTCCAGCAAAGTCCGTCAAAGGGAAGAAGAGCTCGAAGCGAGAGTCGTCGAGCAAGGCGCCCGGCAAGAAAAAGTAGGCGTCGAAAGTCCGCTGCGCAGGAGATAGACAGAGAGAGAGAGAGGGAGACGCAGGAGCGTCGTCCGAAGGAGCAAGAGCGCCGCGGACTTTTGCCCACCGGTACTGCCGTGCAGCGACGGCGGGAGTCGCGAGTCGCGCGCGGCGACGGAGGAAGCGTGTCAAGAGGGCCCCCGAACGACGCGTGCATGTGTGCCGTCCCCTTGCCGGCGAGCTCTCTTTCTTTTCTTTGCAGATTGCTTCGATCAGCGAAAAGACTTCGCATAGAGGAAACGCTCTGGATTTCCGTGCTAAGCGACTACTGGCTCTTCTCCTCCTCCTCCTGTGCGGAATAAATTTTTTACGGCCATTTTCCGACTCTATAACTGCTTTATTGTCCTGATAAATAGAAAGCTTTCTCTCTCTCTCTCTCTCTCACCGAATTTTTCATACAATAAAATTTCTTTATTATACTTTGAACGAGGCTTCTAATTGCTCGAAGTCTTCTTGGTTATCTAGACAGATTTACAAGTGGAAATTCGAGCTCGACCCGCGGACTGATACATATATAACGTGAAACTTCAATTTATGCGATTCGGTGGAAATTAGCTGCGGAAATTGGGAATGCGAATTAATTTCCCGAGTTCGGATGTCTTTTTCTGAAGTAACGGAACGACGGGCGATTAAAAAGGCAACCATTCGACTGTTATATGTAAGCTCGAACGTTCGATCGGCAGATTGTCAGTTTCGGCGGAGGAAACGTCGAATTCTCAAAGATTTGGGGAGACTATTGGTACTTAGAGATCTAGAAAGTTTTAAAGTTAAAGTATATGCTAATTTTATGCTGAATCTTTTACAGCGACTTTCGCGCAAACTTTCCGCAAAATGTAACGTTTCATAACGTCGATAAAGGTTCCTTTGTTTCTTTTTATATTATTCGCTCAGCACTAAAAAAAAGTCGTGAAAGATTCACTGTCATTGAATCGATGGTTTAGCGCGAGAAAAAGAGTTATGAAACATTGAAATTTCTGCTCGATACTTTCTCCGAGCAGAGGTGGCGCGTCTCTTTTTTTTTTTTCATGAAAAATTAAACGAAAAATTTCCATTTAAAAAAATATTATCTTCGACTCGTGACTGGCAAATAACGACTTCTACGTCAAGCTATTAATTTACCCTTTCCGACGATTTGGAAAGCTCAGAGCCTCGCGCGATTACTTGACCAAAACACTGCGATATTAATTAAAGTCATTTTATTTTTCTCCGCAACGAAACTCCAGCGTAATTTCCTCGAGCCGAAAAGGGACAAGGCACACTAGACTCTCGGCTGCAGCGGCGCGCGTTTTTCCCTCTCGGCGGATCCTCGCCGCGGAGAAAGAGTCGCGTCGGAAGTTTTTCCTCGGGCGCTGCTTCTTTTTCGCGCGGGCGTATATTCGAGCCCGCCTCCCTTTTTCCCATGTAAATATTTCGCCGGAAAGAAGGCGACACGTTGCACGGTCCAACGGAAAGAGCAGCTGCGCCTCGGGCGGGCAAAGGATATTATGGAGAGCTGCGCCGATCTTTCGGGGATTCGACGAGAGATCTTTCGTCGATGTTTCTGCTTTGGAACGTTTGTTTGAAAAAAAACGAAATCACCGCAGATGTTTGCAAAATCTTTTGAGGAAACGACGCTGCCCGACATTCGACGGTCTCGACAATGGACCGAGTGCAACGTTCACTTTTTCTTAATGCATTGTAAAAGTTGCGCTCGTAAAATGCTCGAGTTCGTGAAAAGGAGCGCAAAATTTTAAATGCACTCGCGAATTTATTAACCGACCGCTTCCCCCGGTAAAAACATACAAACCGAGGCGGAAACGACGAAGGGCCGCGCCGCAATTTCAATAAGCTGCAGAAAGTTACGCGCAGCAAAAGCAGATAATCCGCGCCTGAAGCTCTCGCGAGAATGAAGCACACGTGTCGGTCGGTGCCGCTGGTCGGCGCGGCGAGCGACAACGGCGCGCGAGAAGTCACTCCGTCGCAGCCGTCAGTCGACGGATCGCATACATTAGCGAGGCTCCCTTATTTTCGCACTCGTCGCCGCCGCCGCCGCCGCGATGAAAAAGAGATGCCTCTGAATTCTTGACAAGCGCCGCTCGTTTTACACACCGGGAGAGAGAGAGTTAAGGCCGAGAAGTAGGTCGCAAGCCTGCGCGAATCGGCTAAATTTTTCGTTTAAAAAAAAGAGAAAAGGAAGAAAAAAAAGCCGAGGGGGCGGCAGCCATCGAGCGCAAACAAGAGCCCCGAGTCTAAGCTGCCCGGTAAACAGAACTAATTACAAATAGAGCGGCCTCGCGCAGAGCGCAGCTGCACTTTTTCGACGGGGGAGGAGGCGAGCGGATAAAAGCCGGGGGGGATTTCATTCGGCTTGGACAAACGCTGATTCGATCAATGACGCCGTGGTCCGTGGATTCGAACGCTGCTGCTTCTTGCCCGAGGAATAAACGAATATTGTGCGCCTCCCTTCGCCTGTATGCCGCTCGAAAGGCGTTATACATTTTTCGCCGCGACGCTCCCGACGCTCGATATCGTTAATTTCATTATTAATTTTTCAAAACGCATCCCGCGTATTCGGAGCGGCTTGATTGGGCGAGCGCTAGATTCTCTAATCCAATGAGGGGACAATTGACGCTGTTGAAAATTTTCAGCGAGAATCCCTCAACTATTTACGTAACCTGGTTTTTAAAACTATTTTCGGACATGTGCGCTCAGACGTGATTACATTCCGATGACTTTCGGGGGCACATCGCGCGCGCATTGCCTATTTCATTGATCTCGAGGCTTTAATATATTTTTGTACGTTTCGTCGCACGCACCAGAAGCCGGGGCCGAAAAAAAAAAAAGAACTTTCACATCTCTCTATTTTATTACACTTACGTTACATATCCGTTGACCGTATTCATATATTCAACGCGCGCGCTCCGCCAAATTCGTCCGCCACTCCGCGCGATCGCTGCACTTCGACGAGCCTTTTCCACCTCGCATTCCGAGTCCGTAATAGGAAAGTGGCCCGAGGAGGAAATTCTTTTTTCACCGTCAGCTTTTGTCGAAAGTAACATAAATAATTGCGAAAAGCTACAAAGAGTCGCGCCTCGACCGAGAGCCTTTTCAAAGGCTTGGCCTGCCGAATAAGCGCGTGGGCGCGCGTTTATTCGAGAAAGGGCGATGCGTGTAATTACGTATAATGAGACATAAAAATAAAGACGGCTCGTTGTTAGGCCGAGCTCGTCTAGCGCGTGATTTCCGTCGCGCGCGCGGCCCGCTGCCGTGTTTTGCATTTGCTTGTCGCACTTCTGAATTAACTTAATTAAGACGGCGTGTCGTATTCTGCAAGAATCATTGAATGTGTCGGACGGAGAGAGAACATTTTCATTCAACCTTTTGAGTCGACGTGCCCATTTTTTTTTTTTTTTTTTTTTTCTGTTTTTCGAGGCACAAAAACAGACCCGCGTTCGAAATTATTTTCTTTCTATGCGCGTCGAGGGAAATATACTCTTTGTATGTATGTATAATCAGTGAATCTACAGTTTTTTCTGAAATTCTTTTCCTGCGCGGCGATCGGCTTATTCTGCTTAGCTTCTCGCGCACTTGGAAGGAGCGACAGTCGGCTTCGCGAAGCAACACCTGCGTCGAACAATCTTTCTCAGCGGCTTCCCATGCCGATACCCTACGCCCAATAATACATTCGTAAAGCATAAAGAAATAGAAATAACGTCAAGCAAGCCCAGCAGACGTATCGAATCGAATAACGGCCTCCTTCGGCCGCACACGAATCGAATCCGCGATCGGATTTCCGGGGGGAGCTAAAAAAAAAAAAAAACGCCCGAGTCGGCTCTCCGTGTAAAACGACAGCAGCTGCAGTTGTTTTCTGCGGCGCGCCTCATTTTCCGAAGGGTTTCCACTCGACCGACGAATTGCGCATTCGAATAAGTGATCGATCCGTCGGTTTGAAAAGTGGCCCCGGCTACGTGCGCGGGCTCGTTAGCGCCGAGAATGTAATCGAATTCTTTAATTCGCGAGCCGAGCAAGCACGAGGCTCTGTTTGCCCTCGGCGATTTCAGACGAAAGCCGATCGCTCGCTAAGTATTTCGGACTCGAAGCGCGCTGGCGGCTCTCGTCCGCGGCTCGATATAATGATAACGATAATGGGCGGCCGCTGTGCTTGATCGACACGGATTTTTTAGCTCTTTGAATTTCGCAAGCGCCGGGAGTAACGAGGCAGAGGGAAAGGATAATAATAAAATGCCTACAGCGAGGGATGTTATGTGTTTGTCGTTACTGCTTGAAGAGCAAACGAGTCGGATTTAAACCCGAAGACGAAACCAATCAGTCGTAAAAACAATTTTCTTCTTCAAGGAGTTTATCAGTTTTCTTCGAATTTAGTCTCTAATCCTGTATATAGACTTCTTTTTCGTTCTTTTTATTAAAAATAATGCCTTTTTTTTAATTGATATACACTGTGAATGAGGACGGTATACAATAAAGAAACAAAGGACGCGATTTGAGAAAACTTCTGAATAAAAGCGATATAAAATTTTTCCATTTAGCAGCCGCTATAATTACACTTAATGCGATTTACTTCCTTACTCGACACGCATCAACCTTTTTAACGAAAGAATTTTAGTTTTATTTACGAGCCACACTAAAAACGTGCACGAATTATCATTCCGCCCTTAAAGACATAATATTCTTAAAAGCAGTTCAGAGCCATTATTCTTTTAATCTCTACATTTCAAAAGCGAATATTTAATTATGCAAATTTCGTACCGCGATTTTAATATATTCGAGAGAAAAGAAGAGTGCTTCGCTGAAAAGGCAAATAAATAAAATGAAAATGAATAAGTTTAGCCCTGCAATTCGGCGAAAGAAGGACCGGGTCGTTTATTCGTTTTGCGAACGTGAAAATTTGCTCGGTATCGCGAAAATTCGAGCAGCGCCGAGTCCCCCTCTTGAACAATTCATTTTCAATTGATCGAGTATCGGGCAAGTGGTGATTACACGAAAATAAATAATTTAGAGAGACGCCGGAGAAGTTTGTTGAATTACGAAACAGTTTCTCATTATACGTTTTCGATTCGCAATGTTTGCTCATTTTCGCCGGACCGGAGAAGCGGCGCGGAAATCCGCGAGATTTATCAAGCACGCTGTAAAATAAAGCCGTGCCCGTAATAGATTATCAATTTATTTACGCCTGCTTGAAAATGAGATGCTCGACTATCTGTCGACCTGCCCACTTCTGAGGCTTACATCGACATAGTTGTCCATTAAGAAAAGTTGCAAATTTCGAGCTACAAATGAATTTGAAAACTCTCTCGAATTGACGAGGACGGCAAACGGCATTAGGAACCATCGGCTCTTATACGAAATTCGCACGGCGCCAACTCTCCCCCCGCTCCCCCGACGCGAATCGAGCGTAATCCCGAGGGGTCAACGACGAGCTGGTGGGTGGTGCACAGAGAGTACATACCGATATTCGGGGCGCACGTGCAAGCTGGTCGGCCGGTCGGCGCACTGGCGTGCCCGTACGCGCGACAGCTGACTGACTGACTGCGAGCGACGCGCGGCCGCTCGTCGGCGCTCGCGCCTCCGTCCCACCACCCCCTTCCCGCGAGTCGGCGCGCGCGCAAGCCGGCCCCGCGGCTCCTTATTATGGGGGGGCCGCTCGAGTAAATATATGGTGCGGCCGCGGATCGATCCCATTCGCCGAAACTTCGCGCCGGGCCGAAGTCGTGAAAGCCCCGCGCGCCCGAGCCTTTACGATCCGGGGGCGCGCGCTTCCTCCCCGCGGGACAATGGGCGGCCGAGGGCGGCTTTTGTGACCCGGCGAACTTTATTAGACGCGCGCTTTTCCGCCTGATGAGCTGCCCGGCTGCGTTTTACGGATTAATATCCGAGGCTCGCGCTCCCCTTTCAAGATCCCTCCGCTCGTCTTCCGTCAAAGCTCTCGCGTTCGCCCTCTCCCCCTTTGGCTTCGTTCCCCGACCGGCGGGAGATGAAGCGCGCGGATTCCGCGCTCTCGACTATTATTAGTTCCTCAAATTGGATAATTTCTTTCAAGTCGCGAGTCGATGCGGCTCCGTTCTTTCGGCGTTCGGGAATTTTCGAGGCGCTGCAGCCCAAAGTGCACCGGCATCTCTTCAAAGAGGCTTAAAAGGGCTTGAGTCGATCTTGACGAGTCGCTCGGGTCTGACTCGAAACTCCCTCCGAAGTGGCGCGTCGACAAACCGTAGCAGCTTCGCTCCGATGCAGCTCTTTCATTGCTTTATTTCCGAAAAATCGATAAAAAAATTCGCAATCCACGTACCCTCGGAGGCTCTCGAGCCGTCGCGCGCATCGGCGACGAAAAGTTACCTCGGCGAAAAAAGCTGGAGCTGCCGTCAAAGCGGAAAAAGGGCCTCCGGATGCGCGATATATCGGCTAATTGAACTTTGCGCCTCGAGCGGACTTTGTTAAAGCGCGTGACGGATTTCCCGAAGCCGCAGAGCAGCGGCGGCGGCAGTGGCACAAGGCCGGCAAAAGAAGGAAAATTCGCGAGATAAGTGCCGCGGCACTCGACCCGCTCGAGCTTTAGCCGCCCGCATCATCAGCAATATTCAAAATCAGCCCTCTCTCTCTCTCCCACCCTCTAACCTTGCTTCCCTCCGTAGTCGCGCGCGCAGAAGAAATCGCCCGCGCGAAAGGAGGCGTAATTGCGAGGGGGGAGGCGACGCTTCGCGCCCGTTGAAGTACACTCTAATTGCGGAGCGGACAAATAGAAATAGCGCGCGACAGTCCCTTTTCTTCGACGCGCAAGCGACGGACGTGGGAGTAATATAGTTTTACAAAGATATTGATTAAGTCAATCGAAGCTTACGGCAGAGTTGATAGGCTTTAAGCAAAGAAGACTTTTATAAGCCCGGCGGGGCATTGTTCATTGATGAAAGCTCGATAAGAGCTTATTAATCGAAGAAGGCCGCCCGACTCCATTCAGGGGCCCTCTTTAAATCCCTCCTTTAGAGAACAATTTCTACATTAACCGCGGAGCCCGCGAATATTAATGAAATATACCGAAGCATACACTGAGAAAAATGTTATATCAAAATTTACTATAAATTTACTAAAAATTACTATGTTTTGTGATAAAGTGTATGC
>JAWWEM010050569.1:0-11179 GCA_035582935.1 Ormyrus thymus
TTTATTGTAATTTTTAATAATAAATTTATAAATATTTAAAATTATTAATTTTTTTTTTAACAAACAATTGCAGATGAGATCTCAATGAGATCTTGGCTGAAAATCGTTATAAGATCTATGTGAGATCTCATATGAAATCTCATATAATATTTTGACGCGGGAACGCTCGAAAACTACTTACATTTTCCCTCGATAAAGAAAAACAGGCTAGTTTCGTTACAGCCGAAGTAAGAGCAATCGGACAAAGGCTCCCCCCGACTCTCAAGGAAAACTCTTACACGATCGACCTACATCCGAACGGAGCTTCAAAATTCGCCGAAGCCAAAGGAGAGAGAGAGAGAGAGAGAGAGGCCCTTTTCTCCTTTCACCTCGCCTCTCTTCGTCCCCGACGGTATATATATATACATATAAATTCGTTCTACGCGCGACTTTCACTCGGCGCTGTCAATCGCGAGAGAATTCATTCGAGGAAGCGACGCCCACCGAGGAGCGCGAGCGTCGAGTAATCGCCGTAATTTTGATCGAGAGCCAAGGAGAAGGGCGGGAAGTTTATTGGCTTCGCGGCCTTCGTCCGTTGTAACGAGCGAAGAGCGATCCCCGGACGCGGAGATCCGCCGGCTCGTTTTCGTTTCATTCCGCAGCCCGGGTATTTTTGTTTGTCTTTGATAATGGGCGGCATTGTTTGCGAAAAGTTGATGTATCAATAGAGAAAGTTGGCTTGGCACGTTAAAAGTTGATGTAATTGTGCCGCGACGACGGAGAACTCCAGCGAGCTGAACTCGCAACTTTTACTTTATTTACAAATCTTTATCGAATTATGCGTTTTTATCGGACGATAGCAAAGAATACGAATGAAAGCGTAAAAGGAAAATAATTCCAGATATCCGCAAAAGTATCGAGGTACACAGTTAAAAGAGAACATTTTTATTGCACGCCTACGATACGAAACTTCGGTGTCGTGCTTTTATTTTTGGACCTCGCCTTGATACGTAACACGAAAACCGTAAAAAAAGAAGAGAAAAGAAAAAAAAAGCTGGAAGAGAAAGGGAAGCGTGCAAGGATAAAGAAATTCCTTTTTTTCTCTCTCTGCCAAGTCGCGCGGCATTGTATTTCGTATCTCTTGCGGAGAGCACTTTTTCTGCGAAATTATTCATGTATGGTTCTTTGCAAACGTTTTTTCAAAAAGGCTGTCCGCCAAATTCGAGTAAATATTTAACGCTTCGTTGTGCGATGATTTATTCTTCTCACGAGAATCTAATTTGCATTTGTATACGCTGACTTTTTTTTTTGGCAAAATACTATTATTGTCCTTTCGCTGTAAATATTAACATAATCGCTGCACTTTTGCTCAAAAACCAGTAATGAATCATTTTTTCTATTTCTTAGGTAGATAAATTGTGAGAAATGTTGCAATTTTTTAAGATTTCTGAGTATCTAGCCGTGACAAATTTTTATTGAACACTACTGCTTCACTAAAGCAATGACTCTTTGTCTACAATTGCACTTTATTTACATCTATAGACATACGATCGTGCAATATTTTATTTATCTATTTCTTTATTTATCCAGTCTCAATATAGACAGTATACCATCATTACATTCCTGCCGAGGTAAATGCTTTACCTGCTTTACTTTTTTACCTTTATTTATGGTTTATTAAAAATATCTTACATCAGTCCCTCTTATATCAATGCAACGATTGACATCATACTTATCGGCCATCATCAGAATTTTACAATTCCCTCAGACGAGCCCTCGAAATTATTTGTTTTCTAACCTCCTCCCATAACGTCGCACGAAATCTATCTCCATTACCTTACGACCCGTCGATAACACGCACAATCCAAGAACAAGGCACAATCTGCCCTCCCTCGCAGTCCCCATTATGTTTACAAGCCCTCGCACATCGGCAAATCATTGAAAGCTCACATCCCGAAAGGATGTCGTGCCGACCCGCCGTAACCTCGGACAACAATCGCCCGTCAAACGTCGTCGTCCCCTTGAAAAATGTCTCTATCCCCGCTCTCTCTTTCTCGTTCGGCGAGCGTGCAGAGTGCACGTATGTCGAAATGCGAGTAGCTGTACGGCTTCGCGCTTCCCTTATCTGCCTGCGCGGACTCTCTCTCTCTCTCTCTCTCGTTCTCGTAATTAATGGTAAATTATACAACAAAACGGATAAGGGCGACCTTAAGGCGGCGCCGCGATCGATTTTTTCAGGTTCAGGTAATTGGGGAATCGCATGATAACGGGGCGCCGGGCTTCCCTCTCCCCTCGTTCCCGAGAGCTATAAGCATCTACATAGATAAATCTGCGCGAGAGAGGGATATCGATCGAGAGTGCCAGTGCCGGACGGCAAAGCTATAATTAATTTAGGCGCAACGGGGGCTGCTTATGCGCGCGACCTTGGGAAACTTATCGACTCGCAGGATGATTGCGGGGATCAATTTCTTTTCCCTTTTTTCTAGGGGCTCGGCCGCCGCGGGAGATCGCGGAGCTGCTCTTGAAAGTTTTCGGCGAGCTGCAAGGGAACGCCAGGGAGAGTGCATTTAAAGTTCGAAAGTTCTATTTCCGGCCGCTTTGAGACGAGATTAACTTTTGCGCGTCGCTCGTCTCGCTTACCATAATGGCGCGCCGAGCGTTTTTCGATTCGTTGATTTTTGAGCAGGTCGTAAATTGAAAAACTGGATCATTGGTTTAACGAAGTTTTGGAAAATCGTCTTTCGATGATAGCCAAACGAGCGAATGTTAAAGTCGTAAAGTGGTTTTCTTCGCCGAGAAGAGGACACTCATTTCAATTTCAAAACTTGTAAAATCCAGTTTGCGGGGGGATCTCGTAAAGTGCGCCCCATTAATAATTCATAAAACGCGGCATTTACTTCCCCGAAGTCGCGCGATAAATTCAAAATGTAAAGCTCCTCCTCGATAGAGCACAAACGAATAGTGAGCAAAACGTTAGCCGGGCTCTCTCGCGGACGTTCGCCAGTAGAAACATTCCGCTCCGGACAGACGCGCGTTTTTTGCCCCTCCCGCCCCGCGGCGGAAAGGAGGAAAAGAGAAAAAACGCTAATGCCGCGTCTATATTTACATCTGCCATTATTCGCGAGAGGAGTCCACCGATGTTTATCCGCCAGCGGGAAAACATCGCGAAGAAAGCGCAGTTATAGAGCTTTTACGGGGCTCGTAAATCGCGCGAATTTTCAATTCCGATCGGGGCAGTAAAGCGCCTGCTTTTATTGTGCCGTCGTATATATAACTTTGCATTTTAAAAGGGGGGTGGGAGGGAAGTAGCGACCTTTGTCTTGTTTAGCCTCGGGAAGCGGAGCTTGGTTTTTACAGCCGGTTATGTAAACAATGCGCCGACGACGACGAGTCTTTTTTCGCGATTCGACGATGACTTTTTAGAGGTTTGAGTTGAGGCTAGTTGAGGTTACTCTATACTTTATCGAGTTGTGATTAGTTGTTTTTTACTAAGGCAATTTTGACTAATCAGCAGTCGAAAATACACCAACAATTAGTGTATATTTATAATTAAATAATTATTTTATGTTTATCTTTTCGTATTTTATAATTATACTTTATTTTTAAAATTGTTAGCGTGCAATTGAATTAAGTTACATTGGAGTGTTTTCGTGATTCGATTACTTCCCAAATGAGTTTTGAGATGAGGCTTTTAGAAGCTCTTTGAAAGGCGCTGAAAATCCGATCGAAAATTTGATATAATATGAGGTATTGATAATTTATGGTAATTAAAGTGCTTTTCAACGAGTATCAATCTGGGTTAAAATACATATTGAACTTGTTTCAGTGAGATTAATGGCGCTGATAAGTCGAGATTAAAAAATTCAATGTTCGAACACTAAACTCTTCACAGCTGATTTCGAATCGCAAGAAGAATTTTTAATTCCTTTAAATTCATTAATAATTTTAGTTTCAAATGCAACCTACCTTAATTAAATAATAAATTATATTATATTAGTTTAACGAAATATTAAACAAACGTAAAAAGCCTTTTTTTTAAAGCATTAGTTATAGCTCTGACTATAAAAATGAAAAACTATAAACAATGATATTATTTGCGGTACTTTACGTCTGCGGTCCGAGCGTCCATTAACTAATGATTTACTATATGTATTTAAAAAGAAAATGCTTCTTCCCTCCTTCTCCTCTAAAGCATCAGTCCTAAAAAAAAAAATTGCCACTCCAGTCCCGCGGGCAGTTGGCATCGCGTCTCCCTGCGATCGCAGCTCCGTCGAAAAAACGCTCCCGCAACAAATCGCGCTTCCCTCCTCCCGTCGGAGATAAATTAGCCCCGGGATAAAGACACTTCCTAAGCAGGAAAAGTAACCCGGCGATTATCAGATAATTCCGGGGGGGCGCTTTGGAAAATTTCGTCGCGTTCCGGAGAGAGCGAAGGCGGAAGGAAAATCGCGGTGGGATATACAGATGTTTATCGGCCCCGATCGATTGCTTCTCCGGGGGCAGCAATGAAAATGTTTAAGCTTTGGCTGTTTGCTCGCCTTGGGCTTTAAAGAGTTTTCATGCGAGCCTCGGCTGCTTTGGGGTGAAAGGCTCGAATGGAAATGGGGAGGGAGGAGATATTGCGGTGCGTTTCTTTTTTTTGGGGAGGAGATGCGAGGCGGGATTGCGGGGGATACTTTTACTTTATGTCTGGATTAATAAGCCTACGGTTACATTAATGGAGCGAGTATGTATTTGAAAAATCTGGCATTGAAGGAATATCTATACGAGGGTTTGATTTGCGTTTCGTAAAATTTAGCTGTTTAATCTGCTTTATGCAAAATTATTTTCGCTCAAGATTTTTTCATGCAAATGAACGTACATGAATTATTCATGCATGTACATAAAGTAAAGGTTGAAGAACGTGTACTCGAAAATCAATTAATCAAACGTACTTGAAGTTATAATTATATTTTTATAAAAACGTTTACTTAGGCTTCTTGTGACACTTCTTACGACGAGCGAGCACAAATTTCTTCTCTGACAAACGTTTAGTTGGCAATACGTTTGCTTTAAGCTGTTAAAGTAAATTTTCATTTAAGAGAGCTCCATGAAAATCATTTTACGAAAATCTTTACTATTAGGAAAAGTGGCGTACTTAAAAATTCAATCTGAAGCAATAGTCAATTAACTGCTTTTTTATAATAAACTTGTTCTTTAGAACTATGCTTAATAAAACGAATCAACTCGAACTAATATTTTTGTACTCTCCAGCATTACATACCTCGTACATCAATTTTCAAAGAAACTACAAAAAGCCCATTTCTCAAATGCACCTTAAAAAAGTCGTTGCTGCAAGAATCATACTTATATTCCACCTTCGGAATTCGATCTCAAAGCTGAAAATCGGCCCGGCCCTCCTCCTCCCCAGCCCCGAGCCGCCGCGAGCCCACAGCCAAGTCGATCGCGCACTGCGACATGTTTGGCGAAAGACACCGCGCTCCGTGGCTCGGCTCGAAGGTCGCGGAGAAAAAGCGACAGCTGGCGAGAGGCGGCGGCGGCGACAGCGGCGCGAATTAATATGCCGCTCGCGCTTTGCATACACCGCGGACTCCCGCCTGCCTGCCTATAGATCCGCGGGCTTTCGAGTCCGGCACGGCCGGTTTGAAGAAAGCACGCCTGCACGCCGATGAAGTATGCAGAACGCGTATTCGAAAAGCTTGGGACGCGTGCGTTCCTTTTTTTTTCTTTGCTCCTGCGGGAGGTTGGGACTGGCTTTTGCAGCGGGGATTGAGCGCTGCTTCTTCGGGGGGAGGCGAAGGTTTGAGAAGCGTTTGGGCTGCAGTTGGCAAAGAGATTGATTTGGGCTCGTTTGAATTTCTAATTGAATTGTCGATGGGCGGCTATTGCAGTTTTTAGCATATTGTTATCTACGGCAATATTAGGTGTAAGTTTCAAAAAGGTTTGCACTGTTTGCACAGTTTGTTTCATGATTTATCATTTGGGTTTAGATCATTGTACGGCGATGTATGAAAAGAATAATTATTGTTTTGCATTTATTGTATCAGTAATATTCGCCTTCTAGTAGCCTTTAAAATTTCGGCTTACAAGTATAATCAACTATCTGCGAAGTTTCTAATTACCATGCAAAATAATCAAACACAGATAAATTACACACTGAAAATAAAAACCTGTTTTTTCGCCCAAGTCTATCGATATTCCATCCTACTTCCATCGTCGGTCTTTAATTTTCCTGCAATTAAAATAGAAACTTTATTCATTCAGACGATGTATGCCGAAATATTATGAAACGAACTCAATTAATAGAATCGTCATTAATCAAACCGTACATTAATAGACGCTCAAAGAGCCTCGAACGCGCGGTAGTAAAACATGGGATTAATAAAGCCCGATAAGCAGTATAAATTGATATACTCCGGGAAATAATTAAGTTAAGGCAAGGGATCAACTGCAAATTCCATTAAATTGGCGTATTTACGGCGCTCGCCACCGACGCACGGGGGTATCAAGCTCTCGCCCCGTGCCGCTTTTTTTATTAAATAAGGAAAACGGTTATCGGGCAAAAATAGCTCCTGGGAAATTCAGTATGAACAATCTTTACCGCGCGGAGGGAGTTTAAGCGAACCTTGATTAAAAATTTAACGGTCCCCAGACAGTCTTGGAGGAGGTATTATTACTTTGGAAGGAGCGATGTTGGGCCGCGTTTTCTTTATTCAATGTCCCAATATTGGACGTAATAATATCTGACTAATTATCTTACGTACATGGAGAGTTTTTCCGATCGATTCGGTTTAGGGGGTTCGAAAACAAGATAAACTGTTTTTCCGCGGCAAACATTGAAAATAGTATATCGCGACGGAATACAAGAAAGGAAAACACAATCAGCTGCCGTTTCTTAACATAAACTTTAGTACAGCGTTTGCAAAAAAAGTTTAATACATATTTATATAACTGCCAGAAGCGCAAAACTGTCCACATTTCGAGGACCCAAACTAGTTTCCCCGAGTAAAAGCCGGCTTGCAACAAATCCCGACATATTTTCGGCTTAAAAAAAAAAGACGTCCGTCACTCGTCTACATAATAATGCATAACAATGCAGAGGGACGAGCCACAAAGCAGACTCGGCATAGACGAGCAGCGCGGAGCAGACACCTCCGTGACATATCGTCCGCGTTTATCGCACGCGCGCGCATTGCGAAAAATGCAAGGCGGCGGCTGCTCTCGTTGCGCAATTTGCAAAAGCAGAAAAGAACGAGTCTTGAGCCGGGTTTCGAGGCGAGGATGTGGGCTTGGTTCGAAATTTTTCAAGCCTGCCGGACGCTCGATTTGTTTGGTTGGTGCTTGTGGTGCTTAGGCAGGAAAGTGCTTTGTTTCTTGGAGAATACTGAAATTTTATTTTTTTTATGTAATATTAGAATTTTTTCTAGTTTCTTATCAACAAGCACTAATTTCCTTCATAAATATGCAAATTCTTAGAAGCTTAACAAAAGGCTCTATTGAATTGCTATTTTTTCTTTTTAAGTTCTTAAATTACAATCCGAATAATCAGGCAATTATATCTACATAATAAAATAATTTTAATAACCGAATAAGAAATAAACATAAACTCAAATAAAGCACATCTAAGCATCTCCCTTCGCCGCGACGTAATTACAGATACCATCGATAATAAATTGCACGCACGCCTCCCCGCGTCTCGTCTTCCGCAAAAACAACCTCAAAGCCGCGTAAGAAAAAAGGCACTAAATTACATCATCTCGAAAAAGTAGTCTCCAGATAATTCCGTCCGAGATTCTCCGGCACCGATCCGACCCACTTGAAAAAATAAAACAAAATTTTATCATCCTCCCAAGCCTCAAAGCAATCGTCGTATCGGGATTTTAAAATTCTGACCCCATATTCACAATTCCGCCTCGTGTATACACAAACTTCCTTCCAAGTGGGTCGTCGTCGCCGTCTTCGTCGCGCATGAATATTTACGAATTTGAATTTCTGATCGTCGGGCGCATCCCCGCGGAGCCGCGGCGATGACGATAAAGCTGCGCGGCTTCGGGACGATCGGCGTTTAAGCGACGGTTCATTAGTTATCGATTTGCTCGGGGACTCGAAATCTTCGGCGCGCAATTTTCTAATGAAAATCAGTTGTATTCTTGTTGTTGCTTTTGGGTGAAATGCTGCTTGGGAAAAGTGTGGATATTGAGTGACGGAAAAATGATTAGTTTCATGAAATTTGCTATTTAAACAAAATTATTTAAAAAAACTATTTTTATTGGTTAATACATTGCTTACAATCTAAAAACTAATATATTTTTAATAAATATTCCGCCACTTTTTTTTCAAGAAAAGAAGTTTTCCAACTCAGCCATGAAATGGCCCTTATTTCACGCTAGAAAGTAGCGTGGAAAATCGAGCATTCCAAACGTTTGTCAAAATCGTTTGTCCGAGCGGAGAAAATAACATTTTTCCCATCCTCTGACGGGGCTTATCGGACGAAAAGGTCGCTTTTTTTGATTTTGAAAATTTTACATCTTTTTTCTCTGTTTTAAACTATTTTTTACTATTTCTGTGCACGATTTGAAATGCACGATCATCTACCCAACTTTCTAACACCAAATGTGGGCCTTCCATGCCCTTATTGACAAAAACACGGTGTGTAATATGGGGTGAAAAGCTATTTCAGACTTGGGTAAAGTATCAACCTCGTTAGAAATAGCTCATTTTGTCCCCTTGTTGCACAATGTACTACTATCACCTTCATTTATCTAAAAGGAAATTTTATGCTCAATTTTTGTAAAAAAAAAACAATTTCGTTAAATCGATATTATGTTAATATGTATATTAGTTATACTCATTACTATTTCAAATTTTAATAATACTCGTCTTGCACTGCTAATTGGTAAAAAATCATTACAGTTTTTGTGTCTTATGTATTTAAAAAGGCTTTTTTCAATTCAACAATATTTTACTTAAGCCGTCTTTAAAATTTAAATTTTAAATGTACAACGATGCTATCTCAAGATTATTTAGTTTCTCATTGTCAAGCAAATATTGTTCATAATCCCTTTTTCATTACCCTTAAATACAGTAACAAATATAAAATTACACATAAAACTATACGTAATTTATACAATTAATATGTATGTAATTAATTTATATGTAATTTATACAATTGAAAACAATAATTTTTCATTAATTTTTCTGTTGCAATTATCTTCCTGTATTTAAAATGAGAAAAATAATATTTTTAGCTAAAGAATTCCATTAATCAATAAACAAAGTCTTACTTTACAATTTATTTTTCAACTATTCACAGATAGTTTGTATTCTGCCCTTGAACCCAGAGCTACAAAATTAGCAATCTAATCTTTCCCCCCTCGCAAACGTACAGCGAAACCCGAAAATCCCAAAGAAACTTACCACATCTACAAGCTTAAACACTGCAAAAGCAAAGTTTTCCCTACAATTCCATCCACCCACTTTCTTCCCCCGAACTGCCACCCGGAAAAAGCCCGAAACTCCGCACCCCCGTCTCCGCTCGCCCGGCATCGACAAACGCGGCACACGGCTCTATTTTTGCCTCCGCTCGGCGTCTCCGCGCACATAAGCTCGTGCATAATGCAGGGCTTTATAAGCCGGCACGGCCTTTGACTCGTCGGCCGTTGCAGTGGCAGAGAGCAGCTTTCGCGTGCCCTTTTCGCAAGGTCTCGGGGACGCTCGAGGCAAAGGGCTGGGTCGGGAGGATCGGAGCGACGTGGAGGGCCTGCCCGGCTAATTAGCTGGCTTTGGGGGGGTTTTTTTGCCTTTTCCGCGCTTTTGGGTGGGCGGGGAGGTGGGAGACGTGACTCGGGAGGCGGCGCTTTTTTCTGCTTTCTTTGACATCTTTCTTGTTAATTGCTGTTGATTTTATACATTTGGCGAGGTATTGCTGGCTAAGTTGAAAAGTGTCAGTTTTGTTAGAAAAAATATTTAGGCTACCGCGGCAGATTTTACAGCTAATTACAAAAGATATAAGAAGATTTATCCCCGAAATTTCACTTCTCCCCAATTTTCTCAGTCTATTACAAAGGAATTCGTTCTTTTTCCCTCTAATTCTAAAGATGAACTTTACAAAATTAAACTAATTTTCCCCATACTTATAATAATGAAGAAATTATTCTCCGCAATTTGATGATCTCCACAATTTAATTTAAAATAAATGCTAAGTAAACTGCAGGTCTGAAAATGGGTCAATACCAACCGCTTCGTATCGCTATTAAATTGCAATCTCCTGAAAAATGCATACATAACCCGACACAGAGCTCTTAAACGCAACAAGAAACCGAGGTAACCGCTAAAAGTCCCATTTCAGGATACCTAATTAATTGAATTAGCGTATTATTTCCCTCCCTAGAAAAACTGCACGAATATCGATTGCCCCCCGTCATCCTTGAATAATCGCAGGAAACGTCGAGCCCCCGTTAATTAAATCATCCGCGGCTCCTTCCCGCAAAGTCCTTCAATTCGCAGACGGTAGATTTCCCATCCAGTCGGCGGAAGAAGAGCTCGGGAATCGAGGAGCTTCTTCCAAGGCGAAACTTTGCCCGCTGATCGATGTTCCGCGCCTCATCGCGGGGCAGCCACTTATGCACATTGTTTCGACTAGTATCTCGAGCGCGAAGGTCTCGACTCTCTCGTTTTCATTTTTTTCTTTTATAATTTCGACTGAAGTTGCCGGGCGCGATTTCGAACTGCCGAGTATTTTGAAATATTGAAATTGAAGAGCGGCGGCGGGCTTAGCCATTTTTAGAGAGTGGAAGTGGACTGAGAGACTTTTAGTCTGGAGCTTCCTTTCTTATTCTTGTATAGATGAGTACCGCTGGAATGTTTTGTAGGTGCAATCCTAAAGTGCAGTAAAATTCTATTCAGTTTACGAATATTCGAAAACTTGTTGGGAAGACAATCTTTTTTAGTAAATTTAGATTGCCTTTATATAATCGACAAAGTTAATTAAAAAATCACTGCCAATTTATTGGCACGTAGATTCTTCTAAACTACTTTATCACTCCTACATTATGGTAACAGTTCATATATGAAATATATTAATGCCGAATTTTAAAAATAGCTTGAATAAAATTAAATAATTAAAATATTGGCAAGGTGCGTTTTATACACATAAGAATCGTACACGTAAACATTGTACACAATTTAACATTGGTGAAAT
>JAWWEM010050570.1:0-11178 GCA_035582935.1 Ormyrus thymus
TATCTATTTTTTTATAAACAATATTCTCCGCATCAGCGCTCGGTCGGTAAATATTAGCTTTGACATCCCCTTAATACATCAGATTTTCACATTAGTGGACCCTTTTTAAGATGAAATCTTTTTTCAGTCTGTAAAATTGTTCGAATTAAGACACAACTTTCAGAAGTTTATGATAGCGGTACCGTCTTTGTTCTTCTATTTGCAATTTGTACATAAACATTTGTTTGCTGGTTTAAAAACAATGCAGGTTCTTAAAATACTTTTTCCTCGTAAAAAAATTGCATATTATTAATAATTATTTTTCTTAATAATTATCTAATAAACGAGCTTTTCGCAGATAAAAGAGGCTTTAGAAAAGATCAAGCATGACTTTGACATCTACAAAAATCAAGATTTACAAGTTCTTCACGAGTATTCCCGCGAAGCTTATAAAATTAATACTTGTTATACAGGCACGTGGAATTTTTGACCTAATCTTACGTATTTAATCGTGCATAAACTATTACAAGCTTATTTTACAGTTTACATGTACATGGCTGTTGCCGGGTACAGCATGCTACCCTTAACATTGCATTTACTGGACATTCTGTTTCCACGAGATGTAGCCCGATTGCAGGATAAACCTAGATTGGCTAACTATTTTTTTGAAACCCTCAACGAAAACGTGTATTTTATAATAGTGCACGGACTAATAGTTGACATTACCGCCATTGTCTTCATAATAGGGTTTGATACACTCTCGTTTGCTGTTTGCAATCATGTATGTGCTCTGTTCGTTATTGTGACGTAAGTAAAAATGGTTTTAGACTCCATTTGCAGAACTAACAATTTCAAAAAAATTTATTGTAAATGCACAGAAATAGGATACGTGATTTAATTGATGAAACGCGTAATGCTGAAAAAAGTAATTTCAAACAGGACCAAGACATTTTTTATCAAAGATTTGCTGAATGTGTTGCGATGCATCAATATGTACTAGAGTTCAGTATATAAATTTACAGCGTACCTTTGTGCGTTATTAATGGATATACAAAATTAACATTTTATATTTATATATAGATTTGTAGATACTCTAGAATCGGCGTTTTCAGCTCTCAATCTACTTTCGATTGGTTGTGCTATGATACCAATGACCATCACAGGATTTGAAGTAATTGTCTCTTAAAAGCAGATTAATTGAATGTTCGAAATATTAAATAAATTGTTTAATTGCAAATTTTTTACCAGGTTGTTATGAATAATGGAAATTTTAGCGAAATGGTTCGATTTGTGCTGTTTGCTGTTGGAGAATTAGTTCATCTTTTCTATTACAACTGGCCAGGTCAAAAAATAAAAGACCATAGTGTGCTAATTTATAAAGCATGGTAATTAAGATGTTTGTCTACAACTTGGATAAATAACATGTCTATTTGCTTCTCAATCTTTCCATGGATAGATGATGGACCATATAAAAATATATGATAATAATTTCTAAATTATAAACATTTTTTTTCAATTATTTTGATAATTAAACTTTAATTAATAATTATTAACAAGGAAAGTACACGTTATTTGGGACACAGATTTTTTTGTAACTTGGAAATGTTTTCTAATTACAAAATATAAAGGAAGCTGCCTCTGTTCGTTCTAATAATGCTTAATTTTTCAAAAGTTATCCATACAGTTAGTTAAAAGTTTAAAAAATCACAGTTTCTTGAATCACCAATATAGTTTACAACGAAAGATCAAATCCCATCGATTGAAAAAAATGCTCTGTTTAAAAGTTTAAATTGAATTTTTTTCAATCGATATAGGATTTGATCTCGCCTTGCAAATGGTAAAAAATTAGAATACTCTACAATTTTTCGTTATAAAGCTACATAGGTAATGATTAATGGAAATTAAATTTTGGCTAAAATAGAGCCTAATTTTTAAAAAATTACAACAAAATCCATGATCCAAATATCGTTTAGACTCCCTATAAGAAAAAATGTAATGTATAATGAGGTTTCCTTCTCGGTCGTTCGGGCCTGAAAATATAATTACCTTTAAACGATGAGATATATCATACCATTAGAATGTTAAATGTTTCAATTAAATGATTTTGATTTACTTCCATGTTTTCTTTATGTTTTTAGTTACAAGTGCGAATGGTACGATGAAGTAATTTCCTACAAATGCAAGAAGTTACTGTATCTTATGATGGTAAGAAGCCAGAAACCCTGTTCTTTAACTGCAGGAAAACTCTACATCCTTGGGCTGGAAAATTTTGCAGCGGTATTACAATCCTATAAAATTTTTTGCATTTATTACCTATAAATAATTAAAAATAAGTTTATGATTTCATCTTACTTTTCAGGTTGTAAAAGTATCTATGTCTTACTTCACTGTTTTGTCATCGCTTATGTAATTCCATGTGTTTCTAAAACTTTATAATTGCTAATTATTGCAAACTATTGGTTACTTTCAATAATTAAGAATACTTTTATATTTACATTTTAATAAAACTTTTTTTTAAATTTAAATCCAGTATTTTAAAGTTTGATTTTAATTTATCTATATTTTCAAATTAATACAATATATATTAGAATAAAAGAGAGTTAGTAAAGTTACTAAGAAATAATTTTATTTAATTTACGTAGATTTGCTACTTCAATTTGTCTGCTGTTTTCAAATATTTTAAAGATTAATAATGTTTTTTGAAGTAAATTAAAACTGTTCAAGCTAGCGAACCTTCTAGTTCCATAGTCAACACTACACTGTAAAACTGAATTGAGGGAAGTTAAAAAATCTGGAGGGGATGAAAAATACTTAGTCTATCATCGATGGAAGTAAGCTTCGATCAAGTATGCAAATGACTGAAAATTGCTTCACGTATGAGTGACGTGTCTTGCATTCCCATTTTACGTAAATGGAATTATTGATGCGAGTGCCCGGATGCGCAAAAAATATCAAGTTTTTTCAAGATTAGGTGTGAGGAATCAAAGATTAGTAAGCAAACAATAGTAAACAATAGTACTGTTTTACAAACAAACAATAATATTCTTTATGGAGATTTTCAAAAGTTCTTACTATATTCGTGGCAATAAGTATTTAAGTTTCTTTGGACATTGGCCATATCAGAATGCAAAAATTAGAGTTCGTAATCAAATACTGACAATGGCAGCAATTTTTACTGTGTTTGTACCGCAAGTAATGTTTGATTTGTTTATATTGTTTTATTGCGCAGAGTTAACAGGAGTATATTACGTAAACAGTTTATAAAGGGAATAATGTAAAATTTAATATTTTTAGGCTGCCAAAATGATTGAAATACGACATCATTTTCACCTTTTCATACTTAGTATACCTTCAATGCTGTATTATACTCAGTTTATAGGGAAAAATTTAGTTGCCATTGTTGCAAGCCAAAAGGTTGTTTACTAAAACTTATTCAAAATAATAAATTAATTAATAAATAATTTCAAGTTTTAAGAGATCTTAAACATAAAACTACTTCTTTTGCATTTCCTTTTCTCATTTTGAGATCTTATTTTTATTTCGTTGCAGATAAAAAATATTTTGGAAAAAATCAAACATGATTTCCAATTTTATAAAGGTGATGATCTTGAAGTACTTCATAATTACTCTAGAAAAGCCAATCAATTTAACTACTTTTATACAGGTCTGCAAATAATCTACGATGAGTCGATTCTTATAAAATGACATAATTTGATTTTGATTTTTCAGTCTACATGTTCATGGTTGTTAGTGCGTACAGCATCTTACCTTTAAGCTTGCACGTTCTGGACACGTTCATGCCGTTAGTAAATCAAACACGATTGCAACAAAAACCAAGACTGATAAAATATTACATCGATACTTTTGATAATAATATATTTTTTATAATCTTTCACGGCTCCATGTCAGATATGATGGCGATTATTTTTGTCATAGGTTTCGATACTTTGTATCTAAGTTTTGCATATCACGCATGTGCACTTTTCACAATTGTTTCGTAAGTGCTCACTTTGCATTCAAAAAGAGTTCAATTTAGAATTAATTGTATTTTTATATTCCTTTTAAGAAACAAAGTCAAAGAAACGATTGACGCAGATTTAGTTGAAAGTGAAGCGAATGGAGAAAGAAATGAAATAATTTTGTATGAAAACTTTGTAAAAACTATTAAAATTCATAAATACGTCTTAGAGTAATGTTAAATTATTTTTTAATTCCTTTTAAAGCAGATTAAAAATTATAATTTTTCATTACTTTTTTATGCCTTTTCTATGCAGTTTTGTAAATACGATTGAGAAAGCTTTTGCAACTTTGAATCTTTTATCAATTGGATGTGCTATGATTCCTTTGACTATTACAGGATTTGAAGTAAGATATAATATGTAAACTCACAGCGCGTTACACGGCGTGTTTCATAATCGAAATACACTCTTTTATTAGGTATTATTAAACAAAGGTAATTTCGGAGAAATGATGCGTTACTTTCTGTATGCATTTGCAGAAATTGTTCACTTATTTTATTACAATTGGCCTGGTCAAAAAATAAGGGAGCACAGCCTGTTGATTTATCAATCTTGGTACGCCAAAATATCTGTCATTAATGAAATTTCTAATTTAAACCATTTTAAAATTCATGCTTTCTGGTAGAAATATTAAATTAAGTCATCTTTATTATTTTTAGTTACGCTTGTCAGTGGTATAAAGCAGAGTTTTCTATTAAAAGTAAGCAATTAATGAAGCTCGTAATGATTAGAAGTCAGAAACCAAGTTTCTTAACTGCTGGAAAACTCTACATACTGGGTTTAGAAAATTTTGCAGCAGTAATGGATAAATTAATAATTCAATTTCTTAGTTTACGTGAAACAATTTGTTTAAATTATTGCTTAATTTTCTTTCAGGTGATAAAAGTATCAATGTCTTATTTTACAGTTCTATCTTCCGTCATGTAATTTCAAGCCCGGAAATATTTTACTTCTGAAATGGTTATCATTTTATAGTTAGCTTACAAGAGTTTTATTAACAGCTCATGCCGTGCGTTAAAAAAGTTGTCACTTATTTTAAAAGTTATTAATTCAATGACGGAGAGTTGGTAAAGTATATGCAGTATAATGTTTATGTTCATTAAAATTTAATGGTAAACAACCTACAAGCTATTTTATATTATATACGACTTTCATGTACCGTGCCAATGAAAAGTTTGATTAATGTCGCTATCCTCAATGAAAAATATAAAAATAAATGTACGTGCTTGATATTTCAGTACGCATTTCTTAGCATACGTATTATACTTGATCTACGACAACCGTAATTTGCAAAACCAAGTTTCACGATACACCTGCATAAGCTAGAGGCCACGTCAGTAAAACCAAAATAAACACTCCCCCGATCTCCCGTCGAAATCAATTCCACAAACTGTCCATATAGGAAATACAGTTTTTTCTCTCCAGGCATATACAATCGCGAGTATTTATTACTGAAATGGATAAAAAAAAAAAAAGAAAAAGAGCAGCGCGTCGGGCCTAAGATAAGTGCACTTTGTTTTCGCTCGCTTGGAAATAGAAAGCTCCTGAAATAAGCATGCAATTTCGAGCGTGCGACTTTCTGCTTGCAGCTGGGACACGCGATGCTTCGCGGAAGGGGGACGAGGAGGAAAATGCGAATACAATGTACGCGCCGGATAATAGCCGCGCCGGATATACATTGTTGTTTGATTAACTATGCAAATAGCTCGAATATTTATTGGGTATAGGTTCGACTAGTTTTTTTTTTTTCATTTGTGCATTGCTGTCCGTCGAAGGCTTCTTGGCGTACGCAGAGGAGAGAGTCATTTTTTTTGTAAATGGTTCGTACAAATAATGAATAATGGAATAGAAATCGCTGGAATTTACAAAAATTGCTTCCTAAAAAATGTTCAGTGATGAGAGTTTAGTATGGATAAGTGCACGTTTTATTTAATTATCTATATTTTCATTGTACATAGTTTATTCTTTTAGTGCCATATCATGGTTTCAAATTTCTTACTAAATAATTAACTTGAGAAAATTTGATTTTTCAGAAACCAAATCCAAAGGAAAACGAATAGCGCAGTCGTATCAAGTTTAGACTCGCTGTTTTTCTACGAAAGTATTTAAGCCGCGGTTTGTCATCGGTAGAATTGCACTTCAGGAATAAGCTTAGTAATCTGCAATTATCTGATTATTATTACGGCACACTGTTACATCTGCACAGAATTTTAAATGCGCCAATTATTGATGACACATGAGCTCGTTCACACTACATTGTCTGCGAAAAAAGTGATTGCATAATCAGCAAAGTCAACCAGATACAAGTAAAGATTACCTGCAAAGTTATCAATAATCAATCAGTTATCCGTCGGTTAGTATTTATTTTTAAACAATCCTTTTTCAGGTAAAGTTTCTGTTTACTAACTGTCGTAAAAATCTATGCTGCACGACATAAATGATATACTTTTAATTTTTTGTTAATTATAATCAAGAGCAATTGTGTAGAATATCTTTCGAAACAATAATTTTACGCATCAATAGGCAAAATGTGAAAGTTTTCTAATAAGGAATTCAATTTAATCAATGGTATGGTTTTGAAAATCGACCAACAGAAACGTCTTCCCCTTAATACGTAATTGAAAAGTTCGCTTCCTTAAATGTCATTATAAAAGTCAGAAACACTAGTCCGAAACTCGTTAGGCAAGGAAACTCCATTAATAACATTGTGTTCCAGATGCATTTTGCAACCGTAATGGCTTCCCATCCCACATCTTTATCGGAGGATACACCGAAGCGGGCATTTCGTTTCGGCAAATAAACCTGTTAACGGTGCGAAGAAGCGGCGCGGTCGCGATTAAGAACGCTCTCGAAACAATGCGCGGAATCGTAAAAAAAAAAGGAGAGGAGTAGGGAAGGCTGCTGCTGCTTCCGTATTGTTAAAATTTTCCATTGTTCCAGGCGCTTTTTTCGCGCGCGCGAACGCGCGCCGCTGAATTTTTCCGAAGGCGTACTCGCGTCGGCGGGCTGCAATTATGCCGATATCGCTCCGATCTCGGGCACCCCGAGGAGGGGGAGAAAATTAAGGCTCTCCGGGGAATTTATTATGTCGGCGCCGCGTTAAGGAGCGCTGCGAAACGCAGCTTCCGCGAACTCGGCGATTTTCCGATCTCGGACGGATTCCGCGCAATTAACGCCTGAAGGAAAATGTCGCTAAGCTGATAACTTTATTTCATTGCTGCGTTAAAATTAAGATTTCACTCTGATTTGATAAATTAATGGTGTATAGGCTTTTTACGGTGCGTTCCACAAAAGTTGGGTGAACTAATCTTACTTGGGAATAATTAATTAACGATGATGAAGTTGTATTAATCATTCCTTTCAGAAAAATATGAAATCATTTGTTATGAATAACTTAACAAGAATGTGTGAATGATATGATGCGCTTTAATTAAAAAATTCAAAACATTCAAATTTGCTGATTTTTGTTTTGTAAAAACATGGTTTAGAGATAAGTATAGCAAAAAATTCGTTTAACAAACGTTTTTACGCGACCTAAAATCACCACGTAATTCTTTTTCGAATCGACTTTGCTTAAAAATTTTTATAGAGCACAGAAAAAATAATTGAGACTCTCTTCGCATTAGCAATTTACCTTGTTCGCGCAAAGGCGATTGTCAATCAATTCCGGTAATCGGGGCCGATTCTCCTCGCATAAATTTCACAGCGTGCCAGGTATTCGACAGGCAGAACAATAACAACACGTGCAGAAAGAGATTAAAAGGTGAGAAGGCAAAGAGAAGGAGGAAGTATAGCGTAATCGTCCAGCAATTTGCGCAGGATGTAATTGCATGCAAATAATTCTGACGTAGCTCGGAAAAACTGCGCGATATCGTTCGTCGAAGAAATCCGGTGAAGAGAAAAAAAAGCGAACACTCACGGCGCTGATTCTGCTGGGAAGTCTGCGACTGTTGCTGCTGGAGGTTGCTGGCGCGGTCGTTGTTCTCCGCGTGTTGGTCGTTGTTCTGGTCCTGCGCTGCCGGGTATTCTTCGGGAAAGACGGTGGAAACGTTCATGCTATTCACAGATTTGGACGTCTGGAACAAAAAAAAAAAGGATCAGTAGGGATTTTGATTGTAAGCTGGCTGCGAATGCGGAGAAAGAGACCGGAAATTTTAGCGAACGAACGGATTTAGATGTAATCGGCAATGAACCGATGTGTTCGTCAGTTAAAAATATATCTGTCACTTTGTGGAGTGAGTTTTAATTTTTTTACATTCATTGCGTATCTGTAAAACACTCACGTTTTCCAAAACAAGGATGTATTAAATAACATCACTTATATAATTAACTATTTTCGATTTTTGCACGCTTATTCACATGTTTGTTTGATGCTATAAATAGTAAATTCTTTACTTTGACGTCTTCACGCTGTTTCTTATATAGTATCAAGGCTCAAAACTTGATTCACAAAAAATATCAAACTGTCATTTTAAAATGTTTCGCGTTCGAACTTGTGTCGTTAAACGTGCAACAGAAGTATCGGACTTAGCCGTTTAAAGTAGCTCAACCAGCACAATACATATTTTTCAACGATCGACATATGCACATGTATAATTTAGTGCATTTATATGCGGGTTTTAATCAGATATTGCAGCTATTATACTTCACAAAGAACATCACACCACTAATAAATTTTAGAGAAATTTAGTGATAAAACTAAAAATTGTAGTAATATTTCAGATACGTACTTACAAAGTTTTATGTTCAGTTAAAATTTATTACTTACAATTTACTTTACTTTTAAATCGATTTTTCATCTAAAAATTCATATTGTACAAGTATACTTTATTAATGATTTGTATATGAATTTCTTTCGCACATAAAATATTAGTGGCTACATTAATACATAGATTTTGAGAAATGTAAAATAATAACTTTTATTTTGAAGCTGGAAAGGGAATACAATGTAAAGTTTTTATGTACAAGTGAAAAGCTACATTTTTTTATATTAATTTTTAAAAATTGAAAAAGTCAATATCAAACTTTAAGGAAGAGTATCGAAAAAGTAATTATTTTATGACTTTATAACAGTTTTAATTTTATAAAAGTTGAGTCACAATTTTGATGGAAACGTTTACTTTAATTTTCAGTAGATTTTGACGTTAATTACATTAAATAATAATAAAAGTAAGCAGAAATGTCAAGTATTTCTGTTACGCAACGTTACGACTTAAATAATACAAAGTTACATAAAACTTATACTTCGCTCTTCTTCATTTTTTAGATTTACGCTTGGAATTTTTAGCAGAATAATGGTACCAGCCGATAGATTTGTAATTACACAAATTACGATTATGTATAGCAAATTGTTTTTAATTCTGTTCTAATCGGTTTTTCCAAGTTAGAAAACATTTAATTGACACATTGTTTACATATTTATAATCTATAAAACTGAAGACTGAAATTTGTTATCGAATGTTATTTTAATATTTTTATTGATTCCCGGTGTCACTTTAAACAATGCCAAATTTATAAATTTATTCAATATATGAATTTAGTCAATTTTGGAATTTAAAGATTACCGCCTGTTACAGAAAATATTGTATTCGCGAAAAAACTAAAGATATATCGATCAGATGAGGAGATATGCGTGATTCTACGGCATAAAACACGATGACAAAAAAGACCTTTTTCCTATTTTGTCGTAAAACGTGCCGCAAACAACGGAAGGCGAGTTTCAACAGTTTTTAATCTACCACAACACCATCTCAAAATTGACTCGAGCCCACTTGCTTTCGAAAGATAACGTGCCAGTGGCGCTACCATAAAACGCCGCTGCTTTGTTACTAACATCGTAATGCAAATATTCAGTGATCGATTTACGACCTACCAGCAGATTAGATACTAAAGTAAACGCCTCCAAAAAGTTGAGCACGATCCTTGACCCGGAGACCGCGATCCCTGACAATCAGGCTCCGAGCCGTTCGAACAAGCTCTTCCCTCGAATCCTCTCCGTCCAGTACCGCGTCATCTCTCACTGTCCTCGCGGCACGAGCTTGACAACCAAGAGCACACCCGCGGACACAACTTTCCGCGCGCACTGACCTTGCGCTCGAAGACGGCGGCGCGGTGGCTCCTCCCGGCTCTCGCGCCGAGGTAGGCTCTGCAGAAGTCGACCCAGAGGTGCCGCGGCTCCGAGTGGCCGCCGAGGGCCATCGGGGGGATCAGCCGAATCCGGAACGGAAGCTAGCCGCCCACCTGCGGCACGCGGACATCCCTTCTTTCTCGCGTGACCCGCCGAGGGGGCCGACCTTGACATACGCCGCGGTCGATCTACGATCGCGGATGCTAATGCCTGCTGCTGCTGCTGCTGCTCCTCCTCGAGCGATCGCTGCCTTCGTGTCCCTTTCTTTCGACTTTTCACTCGCTGCTGTGCGTGCTTTTGTGCCGCGGCTGATTTACGAGAGCGAAGCTCGACTTGATTTCTGGCTTTTTGGCAAGGCCGCGCTTTTTCTACTTCCCCTGGCTCTCCTGTGTTCCACGGTTTCAACCGAGCACATGAGCGAATGAATAGTTTCTATCCTTTGTTTTAAGTAAAACTTTGCCGTCTCTCTAAACAGTTAACTTTTCCAGCTCTCCTCTAAGCCCACGAATTGGCCTCGAAGGCCTCGGCCTTATAAGGGCGGCTCGGCGAAGCAGGCCGAGAGAGCGCGACGTTGACGAACCGGCGATCTATCGACTCAGCGTCCGATGGGATCACGGCTGAGGTCTTCTAATAAGCTCGCGTGCTGCTGATAAGCCCGCGACGATTAGCATACACCGCCACGCGCCCCGTTAAACTGGTACGTCGCTCGCTGGCATCCCCGCGGGCCTCGGGGATCGATTTTCGGGAGGACTTCTCTCAGCTCGGAAGCTACGAGTTTCTGGGCTGAAGGTGAGTAGGGAGA
Source organism: Ormyrus thymus (assembly GCA_035582935.1). Taxonomy (NCBI): domain Eukaryota; kingdom Metazoa; phylum Arthropoda; class Insecta; order Hymenoptera; family Ormyridae; genus Ormyrus; species Ormyrus thymus. The sequence continues at coordinate 10,928 of JAWWEM010050570.1, forward strand.
TTAATTGGCGAGGCGCAGTTACGCTTTCAAATAATGTGCTTGGATGAGTATTTTTAGAATCTTCACCCGGCAATCGAGCGATCGCCGAATGGATGTAAATTCCGATATTGCTGTAAACTGTGCTGCATTTGTTAACGAAGTATCGAATGAAACAGCAAATATTGCAGGTAGTTGGGCCATTAATTTTGTTGAGATCGGAATGAGTGTACGGAATACTGCTGACCCAATGCTGCAGTCATTAGGGTAACAAA
>JAWWEM010050571.1:0-11178 GCA_035582935.1 Ormyrus thymus
ATAATATTTGAAAATTGATTCAGATGCGTGTTTGAATTTTCAATTACGCTTTTGTAAGAAAACTTCAAACACATTTGTCTTAATTTCAGTATAGATTTTTTTAACAGTGTAGTTAACTAGAAATTTCATTTCTGCACTGTTTAGAATTTTATTTAATCGCGTCGCATTCAGTTTTCTGTGAATACTGCAAGGAAAAAGTTAAATAGACCGACGTGGTAAGATCTCTTTAGAGGATGATTAAAAGGCAGAGAGTTAAAATTTGAAATTCAATTTTTAAAAAGCCCTCCTTCAGCTTCCTTTCGCTCTCGGCGCCCGGCAGATATTACGAGTTTATCTTCCTTCCTCCTCCGTTTAATACATCCTCGGGGTTTCTGTTTCTCGGCTTATCTGGCGGCTTTTTTAGCCGCGCGGCCTATTAGAGGAGCGGCGTATACGCAACGAGTGAGGCGGCCGTCACGCTGGCTGCGCCACGTGGGATATCGCCGGCTGGCGCTTCACGCGCGCAGGTACACCCACTGCGGGTAGCGAGGAGTTCTAGGCGATATCGTCTACTGCTGCCTGTTGCGCGGAGCACCGCCGCCGACATCGTTTGGCCTGAACGCGGCGAGCGCTTTTATTCCGTGCGCAGGGCAAACTTTGACAGAGCAAGATGCGATTTTGGTTAATAAATAAATAAATAAATAAGATAGTTAATAAGCCAATGGGAATAATTTCTATTAAAGTAAATGGTAATATTTGTGGAAGGAAATATAATGGTCGGAGGTGGAAGAAAATTCGCACGATCCGCGGCTTCCTGCGCGAGGAGACAAAATAGAAAAGCATATAAGCGGGTTAGAGCGGCGAGATTTAATCGTGAATTATACTTTGAAATTAGAACGGTCACACGGTTTTTACAAGAATCTTCAAGCCATTACGCGGCCGGGGGAGTGGGGGAAGTGCTTAAGCCGATAAATATATTCGGAGTCAAAGTACGCGAGAGTGGAGTAGAGCCGAGCGCCAATCGTTCACTCTCACGTGAGGCAGTCACCGTGTCTGCGCGGCTCTACGCCCCTAACGATCTTCGTTGCTCGTTGCTCACTGCTCTTCCCTTCATTAATTTACTGCGAAATCAGTGCTGCCGCGCAGCTGACTTACTTGCCTTTTCACTTTACTTGCGCTTTTAGCCTCAAATCAGCTGATTCGGATTAATGAATTAACTTGCGTGGAGCGACCAACTTGGGCTTCGACGAGAGGGACCTGAAAGACGCGCGAGAGAGAATTAACGAACGAAACTGATGGCGACTATAAGAATTCCTTTCCAGAAATATGCGCGGCTCGTTTAATTAGCAAAAAACGCAGAGGTCCGAGCGAGCAGCAAGTTTGCGAGCGACAGAGCAGCGGAGTGCCGCAAGACGCTTTTACTCGGTCTACTCTCGTCCCCTCTTCTTAAACGTTTCGCGAAAATCGGCCGACGGTGCCAGAAATTGCGAGAGAGAGAGGGAGATTCATCTTGCGAGTTATCCTGCGCAATGACGACAATTACCACTAAAAGTACCTTGCTTAGAGTAATTCTAGACTCTTGCCTTTTCCAATGGAAATTCTCGGATAAGAGGCGTCATGCTCGATTGCAGCTATATTAAAAGCTTTCAGATATATCATTTGTAACAATATACAGTCTTTCGTCTGCAATAATTTCTTTACGCACAACTTTGATAATAGGAAGTTTATCGGCGCTGAATTGTGATTTAAACCACAGATATAAATAGCAGAAAGTGATGGCATCACCGGTCAGACAGAAGAGTGATGTAGATTGTGCAATGCGTTGAAAGAGGCGATTACAGAAGCTCGTCTGGTTCGAGACTAGTCTTTTAAGTAAACCGCCATTCATGGCTCACGATAATAAATTCAATTGAATTAAAGACACTTTGACAAGAGCCTCCTTTTTTACAAACTTATTGTAATAAAAATTAACATACATATAGTTTAATTAATAAATTATGTTCTTGTCGTCGTACTTACTTAATTGTTAGTGGGTTACGCTGTAGTAAAGGAAATGGCCTTACCTGGAATGAAAAAAATGTTTTTTAGAATTAAAGATTCTAAATTTTAATAAATTAACTTAATTATAAAATTCCATTTGACGCAATAAGTTCGGAGGCAAAGTTTGCTGACACCTTTCATTATTCTAGTTTGGACACAAAAGAACAGAAGTAATATAGCTCGAGCAAAAATGGGCAGAAATCATTAGCCTTCCGTAAGAGTTCAGCAAGCCTGTAATTTGCATTTACTGGTAACGGAACACTTTGCTTTCCAAATCTTCCAGAGTCTAAAAAAGCCGCACAGCTAAATCCAAAGCAGCAAGCTCGTCGATGCACAGGCAGCTGAGCCCAGGGGAAAAAAAGGAGGACGCGCGGCCGATCCTCCCGACACTCGGAATCCGCGCAAACTCCTCCGAGGATGCGGAAAAAAGTCAAAGTATCACCTTGGCGAGGCGCTAAAACGAGCGCGCGGCCTCCGTGGAAAACGAGCGGCGCGACGGCGGCAATCAGCCGCGGGGGGAGGGAAAAACGAGCGGCTCCTTTTGCGCGAAATTATATCGTAAGCAGCCTCGGAGGATCGTCGTAAAAGCCGACGGGAGCTTCCTCCGCGAAAATCAGTATTCGGACTGCCTACGCGGAACGCCGCGCCGAGGTAAGAAACCTGCGGCTGCAGCTCCTCTCTTCTCCAAGCAAATTTCCCGGCTTTTTCGGCCCGACTTTCTAACTCTGGAGGAAATGCTATAGCCGCTATCGCTGCAGCTGTGCATCTTATTCTTCTCTTTCGCCTTAGCTTTAAAAGATTTAACGGTTATATTTATTCGGATTGGTCGAGGTAGAATAGAATGATTCTTCCGAACACCGACCTCCACCAATCCTAAAATTTCTATAGAACTTTCGAATCACGATCGAATTAAAATTATATATTTACCTTGGGAGTTATTAAAACAGGATTGCTATTATCAAAAAAAGGCATGCAAAAATTTATTGATTATACAATAACTGCATCGTGCGCTGAATAAGTTGCACTTAATTAGAAGATTAGGAAATCTGAATATATTAAACATTAACAGCTTACAATTTTATATTAGAATTTAAATTATATTTTTTAATGCCACGTCAAATATCTATAATTTCAAATAATTTTCTCGCATTTTTCTGTTTTTCGAAGAGCAGCATTATTCTTGAGCTCTTTCATTGCCGGCAATATAATTATCGGTAATGCCGAATGCTAATACACTTGCTCCTCGAACGTTCCCTTTTCCAATTTAACTTGGAAGTTGTTGCTCCACCGCGAGCCTCGTCCAGAATTGCCTTCATTTTCCGTTCTTCATTTGAAGAAGCACCGTTGTTGTATCCCCCATTACGGCCGCGGCTTCTGCAGCGGCAAATCGCTCGAGAGCATTTCCCCTCGCAGGTCGCGGCTCCAAGGCGGCTACGTTCCCTCATTGGGATTTTTTCGTCCTCCTCGGAGCGAGCCGAACGATAAATACCGCTACCGTAGATTCCTTGGGAAGCGGCGGTGCAGCCACGCCCTAAACTATGGATAGTAAGTACCGCACAAGAGCAGCCTCCTGTATAGTGCGACTGCAGGCGCGTCTTCTCCTAGGCGCTCGAGTTTCCGCCTTCGGCTTCGTCTTGCACCGAGGCGCGTTGACGTTTTCGAGCGTTGCTTTTTCATTTTAATATTTTAAACGGCAAATGTAACGATGCGCCTCTGTATTTTAAAATTGGTAAAGGCTCACTTCGCGTGTAGAAGAAAGGCAGAATTATTTATAATAATATTTGAAAAAGTAATCGATTAATCCTAGACTGGGATGTAATGTTTCTCATAGTTTCTCTGCCAAACAAAAAGACTTGCCTGAATACCTGGGATTGTTTAATTACGTAGCACTTTGAAGCCAAAAGCGTTAGAAAAAAGAAAGTCAGTCTAATAACAGAATTCGAAATAAAGTAGCTTAGATCAGCGATTTATCGAACGTACAAATCTTATTATACAATGCTATACCTTCGCATTGATTTCTTTAAATACCATTCCTCTTCAAAAAAAGTTGGCAACATTCTTAGGGGACCATTTGTTTAGAAAAAACTGTTTAGAATATGAACTTTACTACTACTTTGTGTACGTTTACAAATGCCTATTTTTAGTATATTTAAATTTGAGTTTTTGATAAGTTGAATTAAATTAAAAAATTTAAAGCCTTAGAAAAAGTGAAATTCAAGGTTTTAAGTTACATAGAAAATCATCGGCAAGTCACGATGTTCATAAAAAGATATACGTTTAACACCTAAATAATAATGAATGTCCTTTAATGAATTTGTTTTTTCTAATCTATTTAGTAGGAAATAATAAACATAAAATCTGCCAGATATGTGAATAATTAGAAAATCTGTAAGTACAGGAGTAAGGCAATTTACTTGATGGTAATGACCCCCTCGGTAAAAAGGAAAAAAAGAATTTGTAGCGTTGACACAATTGAAATGCCCTTGATACATACGAACCCGTAAATTGGACGGACGCAAAGACCTCGCGGCAAGGATGACCCCGCCGAGAATTTGAGACCAGTGAGACGGTTATGGTCCAGTGAGATGCGCGTGACGCCCCAGTGGTTCACTATTCGCTTTATGTAGACGTATCGCCGCTTCTGAGATTTCACACGTCGATCCCTGCCGCATGGCTACCGAGGAGATCCCCTCCCCTTTTGGCAGACATCGCATCGCATGCGCCATGCAGGGATAATGAGCGCGCGACGGAATTAGTTCGCCGGCTCGTGCGTGAACTCGTGCGTGAACTCGCACTGCTTCGAGTGCGTCTTTCAAATGCGGACGAGTATTACGTCATTCAATTATTAATCTTTTTACAATAGAAATTTCAAGATGTGCATTGTCGTGTCGTGATTAATCACTGCAATGAAAAAAAAAACTATGCGCGATAAATTCAATCGCGCTCTCAGAAACGGGACAGACGGTAATATACATGTGCCTGGCAGATGTATTTTCATATTATCATAATCTAATCCAGTCTAATACGAGTAAGCGACTTACTGCATTAAATCGCTCATTGAATCAATGGCATTGAATTATTCTCAACTATTATGCATGTCTTTTACTCTGCATTACTCTGCAGGCAACGCGAGTGGCCATTCACCTTGATAACAGAGTACTTGAGCATATAATCACTCATAAATATAGAGTATCTTATTTTTTGCCAACGAAATATTTCGATTGGATTATTACGATTGTAAGAGTTCTTTATAGCATTGCAAAATGAGAAAATTCATCGTAATACCTTTGTAAAAAGCACTAGTCACACAATATAAATAGATTTTCTCCGTATAACGGAGAACGTGTATTGAAGAGGTAAACCTACATACTCCTAGAAGAAATGAAGGAGAGTCGTGAATAGTTAAGTTTAAAGCTATTTATTTAACGTGAGTCAAGTGTACGGTCTTCAAGCAACAGTATCTATTGTGCAAAAGATTAACGGATGTTGAAAAGAAAGATAGGCTTCAAAGTTTTCCGAAATAGAATATTGCAAGATTTAAAGAGCTAATTAAAATTACAAAACTTTTGTAAGAATACTGGAAAAATCATTTACAATTGATTAACCATACGATTATTAGTCGTCTAGTCTCTGATTAGCTCTTTGGCCATTAATGAAAAATCTTAATTGTTGCAAGATTTGTAGCATTCTATATAGTTGAGCTCAAGGAATTTACTTTCCTTATTAATAAAAAATAAATTTGTAAATAAAAAATTTTTAATTACACAAATCTAATTAATTTAAGACAGACTCGTTTAAAATCATAAACCGCCATCTCGGACGAGTAGCTTACAACCTTTAAAATATGAGCATCTGCTAAGCAGAATTGATTCGGAAAGTAGGGAAAGTGATAAACGGGAGGAGGAAATCGGCGCCTTCTTTGCTATGATAGCCAACAAGACTTGTTCCACCCACGCAATCCGGCCGCAACGTCATAAATGGCGCTACGTGCCGCGTTTACACTGAGAAAAATTCTATAGCGAAAGTAAGAATAGTTCTACTACATATTAGTTTAATTTGTAAGAGAGTTGGATAGGCTCATGTAACGATCATTCTTTATATACTAATTGTGATATTAGTTTCACAATATTTTCAGATTATAAAGCTATGTAGCTGCATTGCTCAAGTACGTTTAGCCGATTTTATGACAGAGAGTTTACGAAAAGTACTTGGCTGAAAAGCTGTTTGTTATAATTGTTACGTATAAATCGATTGAAGATGAGAGAGGACTCGAAAAAAGAGCCACGCAGCTTTCGGGGAGAATCAAGATTTCGAATTCGAGAGCTTGCGTTTTCACGACAGATTTTTTTCCCAACCAATGAACCACTCTTATCTTTACGCCGATACTTGTAATTGGACCCTCCGTGAGGCGCATCATACATCATTATCTTATGTATATTAAATTGTGCTTTGTATCATACAGATAAGTTGAACTGAAAATTTTCCTTAAAAGCTACGATTGTAATGTTATCTATATAAATATTTATTCTGATTTTCTAAAGGTAATTAAGGATACCGGTAGAAATGAATTTAAAATGAGAATCACAAACTCAAGACGCCAATGCAACTGAAATCATGAAATTTTAATTATTGCGCGAAAGACGCGAAAGACGCTTTTCCTTCGCGGATTTCTATTTATTCCTTCTATCTGATAAACGGCTCGATGCTTTCGGGACCTCGATGCTCTTAAGTGTTTTTTTCTTAAAATCTTGTCACGCGTGAACTTGAAAAAGTTGTACTTCGGGCAGGTGCCGCGCGTCCTTGACCAGCAGTGCCTGGCCGCGCGCACAAAAGCAAATACCTCAATGATCAGCTCACAAGGCGGGGTTACGACAATTAGTTGTACATCCGTCTCGTTACATTATAATTGTGTATTATAGATTCTATTACAAGTCCGTTTTTCAGCTTTAAAAAGACAGTTACGCATACAAGTATCGTTTAATTTAAACTGTCTTATAAAAAAGGAACCCAATCGCAATTAGGACGACGTTCCCAAATCTAAGTCACTCTCGAGATTAATCTTCGATACTGCCAAATGACACACCCCCGCGATACCGCGGCGAATACTTACGGAGCTCATAACGCACTTCTCGCGCGCGGCTTGATCAAATTTATGCACGTCGCTCTTTCTCAGTCTCGCTTCGCGGCATTTTCCCACACGCGGCTCTGGTCGTTGCGTGCTCTCCTACACGAGCCGCGCCGTCTTGCTTTCCTTCGTCCTGCGAACAAGTGCGAGCAGCCCGCCCCCGTCGCTCGACCCTTTCACAGTCTGATGACTTAACAGTCTGGAACACTTGTTCTCCGAGTTTCGACGGATAATGAGCTCGTGCCTTCTTTCTTTTTCTTTTTTTTGTCACCGTCGTAACCTATTATGTGCACGAAAACTGCTTGCATTATTTATATCTGTACAAAGCAAATCTCTCAAGGTCAGGCTTTTTCGTTCAATGGACTCGAACGATTAAAGGCACGTTTCACTCGTTTATGTATTATTATATTATTTATTTACATGGATTTATCTAAACTTCGATTCTTAGTAATCATTGTAAAACTTGGAACGTGTCATTCACTGCATTACTAATTCGTCGTATCTCTCTCGTTTATTCCGTTGCTATCGGATATTTAAAAGTTTACGCGTATTCCCTGCCGCTTTGTGTTTTAAGAGCGCACTACTTTACGAGCAGTTTCGAGAGATGTACAGAAATTCCTTTATCCTGTCACTGCACGCATTATGTACCAAGGTGAGTACTGACGTGCAAGTACTAAAGAATGAAATTGGACACAGAGGTAAAAGTAAAGGTTCTCTTCAGACATTTTTTCATAACAGTCTCTCTGACAAATTTTGCTCTTGCTCGATACAAGTATAATAAAAATGAGAGCTCTGTGTAATAAGTCCGTCGACAGAACTGGAATAACGCGATTTCAACTTCCGGTTCCTTCCACCCTCGACTTCCTTAAGACGGCACTTTCTCACCTGGCACGATGAGTCAGAAAAAATCCTCTTCGCTCCTCGAAACTTGTATTAAGGTGCACCTGCCTCGACCAAACTCGGCAATCCCCTAGTTATGTATCTGCATAACTTGGACAACCGCACGCTTTACTGACTTTCGCTCGCTTCCGAAAGCCGTGTGAATCCTTATTCGATCCTGCATTCGTATAGTACGTAAATCCTCGAGCCGATAATTTACAAACTCATTAATAGAACCTGCCCATATTTTTCGTAACAATTCAAGGCCAACAATCTGCAGGAGCATCAATAATCCAGCGGCTAAAAAACAAGAAAACGATATAACTTTGGCTGTACACGCCCACGTATGAGTAATAAAAGTAAAGCAATTTAGCGGGGGGACCGTACATCGTACTCAAAGTACTGGAAGCATCTTAAAGCGGTTCTCGCGCCGCTTCTATGGAGTGAACGACGCAGAGCTCCATTGTGTCCAAAACGTGCCCCGGATTCATGGGCCAGCGAGTTCCGCGACTTGGCACTCCCGATTCGTCGCTGTCACGAGTTAAATGTATACCTACTCCTCCTTGTACATGACTGACGATTTACGTTACGGAAAATTAACGCTGGATTTTACAGAATATTTTCGAATAGTTATTGGTACTATAGTGCTTAGAATTTGTAAAGGTAGCTGTAGTTTTATGTGCACATTGGTAATACTACGCCGTAGAATTTGATCAGTTTCGACCTGCCTCGGCGCTGTTTTTCGGCCTCTGAAAAAATTCCAGGAGAGCGTCGCTTGCCCTTGCTCGCGGTCCAACGAATCCCGGGCACGCGCTCCCACCGCTGGCAGGATCTTTCGTCATCTCGGCTTTCACGCCGCTCGAGCGAAACCTCGAAAGCTTTGACAGCCCTTAGACGCGCTCGGGGTGGCAGCTGCCCTCGCCGGCGCACGCGCGCCACGCGCCGCCTCGGCAGGCGTTTTTTCCTCGCACTTGGGCCCTGCTGCATCAGGTGCGAATCAGTCGCGTCGCCGCAGCTGACTCCCGGCAAAACCGATGCCAATTTGCGGTCGGTCCGTTATCGCGTCCGATCTCTTTCGAGCAGGGCATTTTTTCGGAATTGATTTCTAAGATTTTTCGAACAGAATTCATTTCCTCGTGGAAATTAATTCAGACTTCGTTTTGAGAAAGGAAGAAATCGTTATTTTAGTTCGATATCGAGTGCATTACAGGTCTATCATTTTCTTAGAAACAAGATATATGCAAGTATTTTAGATCTACATAATAATCAAAGTTTTTCCTTTTATATTATGAAAGTGAGTATTGAAAGAACTGAAAGATAGGTAAAATTTATCGTCTTTGATTAATTACAGTGATTATAAAGAGCAAATGAAGATTTAACGATCCCGCGGAGATTCGTATTCAAATGATTAAAACAACTCGCTGCGGTAAGTAGTATTAAAAAGGGAACCGATAAAAAGCTTTGGGACTTTTAGTCTTGGCAGTGAATCATCGCTGTCCTTTTACGGGAACTCACTTTGAGTAATTAGAAGAGGAAAGTCGCTCAGTCGGCTTGACTAATTGCGCCTGGCTGGATCTCTAAGTAAGCTGTATATACAACGATCCAAACGAAGAAACAAAGATAATACGCTCAGAAACAATCCTGTAAACGAGAAAACTTTGAATCCTCAATCGGCGAATGGAAATGTCCCTATTTGGTTAGGTTGCAATTTACTACATTAGTATAACAGTGATAATTAATTAAATCCTAAACATGTTCATCGAGCGGTATAGGTCAGAAAAAGAGCTTGCAGCTCTCGTGCAGAAATAGGGCCCCGTGACCTGAAAAAGGGCAGCGAGCGATTTTAATTCGAGCCAGCATGCTTTCGTACATGAATCCTCCGAGTTATCGAGTCACGGTATCTACGGCGCGCTCTGCACGCGGTAGTTGCTCGAGTGCCTCTCTCTCTCCCTCTCGCCGCAGGAACCGAGAGTCACGAAGCCTTGGCCGCGCGCGGCTCTCTCGCAACCGAACCTTGAACTCTGCGATTCAGAGCCGCTAGCGTGCTGTGCGGCTACGGCGAGCTTTAACTATACATCGAGCGTGCTATTTGCGCGGCGTTTTTTCACTTCGCGAGCTGGCAACTTTTTCATTTAGGGCGTTCAACGAGCTTCGTACAGGACGCCGGGATAAAGTGAAAGATTGGCCTTACGGCGCTGATCGGATTAATGCGCTAATTAATGGATGTTACGTAAATATAGTTCGAAATTTAGCGAGAGAGCAGTGGACGCGGTTTCTTCGTAATTGTACGGTGAAAACGACACGTAACTAGAAAGGCCGACGAAGCCGGGCGGAGTACAACCGTCCCGTTTCGTGAACAATCGTCAATTATTAGCTTCCTCCCCTCCCCCAAATTTAAAGCCGACGATATCGTGCGCATCGCGTAACGACTTTCGGAAGTTAGAAAAAGGGTCATCGGCAGTGGGCTCGCTGCCTCGCGGCAGGTGTTCCGCGTTTACAGCGCCGAGAAGCCCCCGCCCTCGCATCATTTCAATAAGCCCGAAGGTCTTACATTAGGTAGAATGCGGTAACAAGTAAATCGTTGCAAAAGCAGCACTGCTTGTAAAACCCAAAAATATTCTAACGGGTGGAAACTGGGCCGTAGTGGTTCAACATTTGCTTCAACAAATTCATTAGTTTACACATTACATTAAAGATTACATTAAAGTATAGTGAATAAGACCAATTAATAACTGAAGCAATATGCCGAAATAATAAAGATGATATTTTGAGCCATCAGTACACTCTCATTACACTCTGGTGCCTCTTGCTACTTTGTTCGCCATAACAGGTGTTCAATTTCTGAGTCATCTTCTTTTTTATCCAAGTCCCGCGGCCAATTTGAAACAGTCAAAGCGGGGAGTTTTACCCAAACAGACCTGTCTTTACCTTTGCCACCGCCGCGTCAATCCCTGTGCGTGATTTCGTTCCACTTGTTTCTCCTTACATTTACTGCAGTAATGGTTCTTTTATTTTGTATAATCATTGCGTACTATTTAAAATTACATTTTATTGAAGATTGCATTTTTTAGTGGTTTCACCCTGGTAGCAAGTTTCCGATATTTTTCTAGCTAGAAGTCTAGATTCCAGATAGATCTGCTAGCTAGAATCGATCT
>JAWWEM010050572.1:0-11176 GCA_035582935.1 Ormyrus thymus
AATAAAGTAAATATTTACTTGATTTAAGTATAATGGATTTCAAGTAAATATATTTACTTGAATCAAATAAATTTTTCTCTCAGTGCATGCTAACAATTTCGATCAAATTGGGTCCGTAAATATTTAAATATTTTGGTATACACAATTTAAAGTATTGTATACAAAAATTTTAGATGTATAAATTATTATACTTTATATTTTTATAAAAATTTCATACATCTGCAGTGTAGTCAATTAATAGTGCAGTGCAGGTTTCAGACTTTTAGTTTACTTTACTTTACTTTTAGTTTCCGAATTTCAATATTTTTCTTGTAAAAACAAAATCGTAGACGTAAAATTTCAGACGTTCTCAGTTTTGAATGTGTATACAAATAACATTCAAAAGATTGTTTTGAACGCGCATGTAACATAACACACTGAAAAGAAAAATAACATATTTGAATAGAGTTCTTCGATATATTGAAATGTCATTCAAATAAAGGCAGTTGCTTTCTAAGCTCGAAATAAATGAATTTGCAAAATAAATCAAAAAAGCAAAGAAATTCGGCACTCACTTATCTTTTTGTATTTGATTAATCTTAAACAATATATTTTTCAATCCGTTAATAGGCACGTTTTACAAATAAAAAGATAATGTAGACTTTTACATTTTATTAGTAAAAGCCATTTGACGCTTGTCCAACATGAAACAACAAAAATGCATACATATTTTTTTATAAATAATATAAAAATACCGGCTCATAAAATAAATAAACTGAATCAAAAGACGTAAAGGATAAAACTTTTAAGACAAAAAATATTTTGGTAAATTTAATTGATTCATGTCTTCACATATGTCAAGTGTTCAAGCAAAAAAGCAAATAAGGTGATAAGTAAAGAGGGAAAAAGTTCACTTTTCAATTTCATATATTGATTATAAGCACACTTCCAATTTGACATATAAAAGTCATTTTGATAAAAATCTGCCTCTTTAAACGCTTACTTTTTTTAGCTGTAAATTGGAGAGTAATAAGCTAATAAACGAATCTTATAGTTATTTTTATCATCAAAAATATTTTTAAAAAATAAACATCAGATTGGTGCTTTTGCGGTAAGTTTTTATATTTATATTTTTGACTCTGTTACATCTTTACTAATATTTTTGTCTTTTAAAAGGTTTAATTTTATTCATCAAATAATTTTATTCATCGAATAAAAGCTAGGTAAAATATAAAATATTTTTATAATTTGATTAAATTCTAACTTTTACCTCTCCATAAAGCTTGATTAATTGTGAACTTCTGTACCATCTGAACTTTAACATTATTAAATATTCTGGTTTATATTTGGTTTACCAATTTCATTTTCAACTAAGAACTTGTTCGTGGTTACGAAAACACTATACAGCCTGAGACACCGTCGTTAAACGCGCTCGTAAATCGTGGAATAAGTTTATTTGCCATTTGCTTAATTATTTTTTATCTTTATCAAATCAAATCAATGCGAACTTTAGCGAAAATGAAAATTTGAAAAAAAGTATTTAATAGAGTGTATATAAACAGAAAGTTTAATTTGCGCATAAAAATATATTTAATCTAGTTTCATCCTCCTTCAACAAGAATATAATTTTTCTTGTTTTAAAGAAGTTTCGTTTTCTTACTTTTATTATCCTAAAATTACACGCCCTTTTTTTCATTTCCCACAAGTCTTTTTCCTGAAAGACTTTTCGGTTGGTATAGGCCGTAAAAGAGACCGCTTTACGATTGCAAGCTTATTGCTTTTTTTCTGGCCTCAGCCTGTAATGAGAGGCGCACACATACTCGCTCCACCTTTCCTTTTCCCCACAGTGTTATTCTGTAGGCGGCAAGTAGTTACTAACTTACATTAAACTTATCGAAATATTGACGATCTTTTACGTCATTGCAGGGAGGAAAAAATACACTTTCAGTTATTTTTCATTTTTTTATGAATAATGTAGGTACGAAATATAGATTTATTTGTTAAATGTTTACATTATCTCATCTCTTGTCATTACAAAAGTTAAAACAGATAAATTTTGAATAAATCATCAGAAAAACTTATTTATTATTTTTTTTTTTTTAAATGACCTACGAAAAATTTTTTAATATCTTAAAATAATTTTAGTTAAAATCTAATGTACGCATAAATAAAGTACTTGATAGAGACGTTTATAGGCTAAAGCTTTCGATAAACGCTTAAAATTTTTTTATTTTTGAAAGAGTTCACATAAAAGCGATAATTTTTTAAGTTATAAAATGCAGACTTAGGGGAGGTTCGGAGCAAAACAGACACCTTAAGGAAAAATAAATAAAAAATGGACTCAAGAACGAAAAATATAATCAATTAAAATTTTTTTCTAAAGTAGACATCAAAATAAATAAGCACATACAACCGTAGCAATAAATTATTATTGAAATATAATAAAAAATTTTTTTTTAATTTTAAAATTTTGAGGTTATCAAAAATCGCCGGGCAAAACGGACACCCTAAGAAAAAATCAATGAAAATTGGTTAAATAAGCAACTTTGATCATATTTATATATACATTTTTTTGTAGAGATTCATGGCTCTTAGTGATGTTGATGTGATAATACCTATAATTATAATTAATTAATTTATAGTCATTTATAATTATTACAAATTTCACGGAGAATAAGCTGGTACAGTTACAATATAGTTAACAATTACAAGTGGTATATTAACTCTGAGTTAGCCTTTATTCAAAAAGTTATGAATTAAATTGATTTCGCATATGTAAAAGAAATAAGTCTTTTAATTACAAATATATATATATATATATATAATAATACAAGTACTTATTTACTATGTTCAAAGTAGAAGAGGAAAATAAAAAGCAAATCATAGATTAATATATAAAATATTTTACAACATAATGATAAAACGAAGACGAAACTAAAGTGTAAACTAATTTAAGCTAAACTATTTAGAAAAATCTATAATTCAATTAATCTCTTAAAATTCAGTATCAAGTCACCTTTAAAATATTTTTAAAAATAATTTATTTTTTCATAAACAATAGTTTACAATGCTGCACGCACGAAATAAAATATCATTTTATTTTAAAAAAGCGAATACGTTTTTAAAGCTAAAATCGCCGAGCAGCTTTTTCCCCGGAGCGCTCGTCGCCCGAGCTCGCTTCCACGAAAATCTCGGGCTCCGGCGCTTGGGGTGAATACGCTGCCGATCCGGGGCGCCTCGGCGATCAGCCAACAAGAGGCCGCGCAAATCACGGGGTTTCGCCGTGCCGATCACCCGGGACCGAGTCCGCTCACGAGCGAACCTGAGATCCGCTTTTAGGCTCATCGCGGTCTACCTCAACCGGGCTATTCAGTTCCGTGATTTTTTTTTTTATACGTTCTAATCGGGCCGTTTTAAAAATACCGTTTTAAAAATATTAAAATAATCAAATAGAGCAATTATTTCGTTACCCTCATCCTCCTTTATTTTCAATTACCATCGCTGAGCGGACGTCAACAATGTCTTATGATTTCAAAATTCTTATAGTACCTGCATTATGCTAATTATTTGCAATGTCAAAAATCGTTGAAACTAATATTTTCATACAAAATCATTTCCACTGGTTTTTACTAAACGTAATCTAATTGATATTATTTTGTAAATCATTTTCCCAAAGTATTCGAATCACTGATAAACAAGGAGAGTAATTAACATAAATTACTTAACACATCTAACCATCTCCACAAGTACAGTACGCGTCGACAGATTCGGTTAAACTTAAAAATGTTATAAGTATCGCTAAAAACAAAGCAAAAAACTTCGACGATATAACGGGCAAAGTAATAAAAGAACTGTTTCCAGTACCAATAGCAATTGTCATGGGTGCGTGCTTTGGCCTATGTTATTTTCCTTTTCAATGGAAAATATGACAGATATTGATTCAAAAGTCAGACAGAGAAACGGAAAACCCATAAGCCTCTTATTCCTCGTGGTTTCTTTTTTCCAATCTGTCTAAAATTTGCGAGAAATTGATCCTGTTGAGACTAAATCCAATAATAACGACCAGAAAGCTTATATCCGATCATCAATTTGGTCTCAAACACCGCCACTCGACAATCGAACAGGTAAACATAATAGTGGCAGAAGCGAGGCAGACAATTGAGGATAAAAGCTACTGATCGGCTGCGTCTCATGACATTGCACAAGTTTTCAACGAGGCTTGATATGAAAGACTGTACGGTGAGTCCTGAAAACTTATTTAAACTCATTCTGAACAAAAAAATGTTGAATGTTTTGTTGAGGATATAAAAAATAATAAGTGAGTATTTGTTATACACTTTTGCAGAAATTTTTCAAACTTGTATTTCATTTCTTTTATTAAAAATAGCAAAATAAAATTTGCTTCAATTCCATATAAGCTTAGTAAGAGAAATTTTAGAGTATTTTGAAAATTTGACCATAAAAAATTTAGATTTAGCTTGATCAGTCAGCATCGGGATCAACTGGATTAAAATTCTATGAGAGAAAAACCAGGAAACGAAATCAGAAAAGCTTGCACATTGTACGGCACATTAGGGTCATTTCTGAAATTTATGCTTTGAAAATATGCCTTACGAATTTTAGCTCTGTAATGCAATTATATAATCTTCACTTTAATAATAATAATTACACTCACCGGAGGTAACGAAATTACGAAAAACACTAAAAAGCACATTTTAATTTCTGACAAATCGAGCAATCGCGAGCATTGGCTTGCTAAAATGTGGAATAATTAGAAGTTTCCCCAACGGGAAATGCATTTTTTAATTATCCCGCTAACAAATGATGCATATCTTTAAATAGGATAAAATATCTTGTTTAAAAATTTATTATAGTTTATTGTTTCATAATGTTACAACTCTATTTTGCATTGATCGCAAATAAAGTTCTACGTTGTAGGATATAGTATTAGTAACTTTTTTAATACAGAAGTCCAATTGCTAGCTTAGCATTCTCATTTTCGCTTTTATGGTCTCTCATTTCTCTTTTTGTTAGAAACTGCGCATAGCGTAAGATTGTTGATCTCACACACGACTGCCGTTCCATGAAGGAAAAACTGCAACCTCGCAAATACTCTTCTTTTTATGGAACATATTTTCTCTAAAGTAATGTATTTTTACTGAAATTTACAAACATAACTGTATGAAAGGAGGAATAAATGGAACAATTTAAAAGACGGAATATGTTAAATTAGAAAATGTTCATTTGAAATACTTAATGTTACTTGAATATAAACAGAAAACATATATTTAGTAGCGATTTTTCTCGATATCCTCGGCTTGAGATCCATAAATACTCGAAAAGCGAACGAATCTCCCGTGGGATTTTTATATTATGGATGTAAAATTGTTTTACTGGCAAATAAATATAAATATAAATCTTAACGTTTAACAATACGTTATTTATTTTAACGTGCAAAATGTGTCGGATTACTTCGAATGGATTTAATAATTTTTCTAAAAAGATGAACCGTAATATAATATGCGTTTAAATGCATTTGTAAGGTACAACGGCTGAAAAATTATTTTGAAATACTTATTTATAGTCATTTGAGAATTACTCGTAAAAGCAATTAAAAAGAAATTTATTTATTTTTCCAAATTGTTGGAAAGAGATTTTATTGAAACTGTCAGATTTAATCTTTAAATGATGACAAATTAAAAGTCATTGGCAAATTTTATACATGTACGATCAAATTTAGTACAGATCTGAAAAGGTTTAATACCTACACAAACTTAAAAGCTATACTGTTAAAAAGACTTTTGTAATAAGATGTAATTTTTTTCTTAAGCATGTACAAAAACCAAATCACTTTTAGACTTTTAGACTTTTAGAAGAATAAATCAGTAAATTAATTTTAGCGTTAATAACTTTTCCTCTCGTTCCTGTACCTCGCATTTATAATAGGTATTGTATTATATGTCGTTTTATTGTATAAAATATACAAAGCGGCGCATTACAATCTTAAAGGTATTGTACATAATACGCAGCAAATTCCCGTTGCATTTTTTCTACGAATAATCAGCAAAATTAATCAAAGTGGAGAAAGGAAGTGATATAATAAGGCTAAAGACTAACCTCGGAGTATTAAATTCATGAACCTGCTGCGAATGTATTTTAGGGTAAACCGCTTTGTTGCGGTCCAGTTGAGAGAAATATATATCCATCCGCATTATTCACAACTGACTCTGTTGCTTTCAGACCTGCAGAACTATATAAATTCATAAAATATCCTGATTGTGAAGCAAATGGGACTTTTGAAAAATTTCAACCATTATATTAATAAATTCATACTTTTATGCATTTCCGTAATAAAAATTTGAAAGGCATAATTTTTTGTTGGTAAGAGACTTGACATTGAAGTAAGAAAACTTACCGTTTCCGCCACATATTTTAAGAATTTATATTTCGCGTACTGTTTTGCAGACTGAGACATATTTTTGTGCATGGAAATTTATTGTTTGACAGTTTCAAAGAATGTCTTAGAAAAAGTATTACTTTTATCTACTTTTCTATGTTTGTTTAGACGTCTAGTCAGAAACTATTTTTCCAGCGACAACGGGACTTATTTTTGTTTGAAAGTATTATGCCTTATAGGTGTTTATTTATAAACATTATCATAATTTCCTAAATTTTGGAATTTAACTTTAACTAATTTTAGTTTCAATATCTAATAGTGCAAAAACAATCATGGGGAAAAACATAATTAAATAATTACTTTAACTTATCAGAAATTGATTTTTAATTTCTTGCTGTGATTTATTTAAAGAAGTAAATTCAATTTTGCATTATTGAGAAAATTTTAAGCGAACAATGATATTTCAATGCACCAATTCCAATTTCAACTGTTATCATTCTTTCATCAGTAACCTAGAAATCCTGAAAATCTGATAATTGGATTTGCATATGTTCAATAGCATAAAACTGCGTGAAAGCAAACTGAAATATAAAAGTGAACTTTCATTTGGCTTCAATTTAAAAGATTTTAATTCACATTACCTTAGAAAAAGATTTTGTAAAATTCAAATTAAAAGAAAATTAATAAAAGAAATAATTGTTAAATAAGAAAATTTTGAAATATTCAAAAATAAACAGAAGCTCTGTCGATATGCAAACATAAATAACGAATAAGAAAATCAGACTAAACGAGTTTTTCATATCGAACGTACGTGCCCCGAAAACCAAACAAAAAAATCGTTCAAACATCACTGGCGACCTAAGTGTTTTCCTATAATAAAACTTTAAATCATTTCTCACTCCGAATCCGGCCGAGACTTTTTATTCGATTCGACGTACGTGTTAGTAAGTATGCGCACACGCGTGCAGAACGCTGATGCCTGCGCTATTCCGAAAAGGGAAAATGAACAGTCCGTAATGGTGATTTACCCTGACGGGACATCGAAAAGGGCGAAAATTTCTCGGCCTCGGCTAAAAAAAAAGAAAAAGAAAGGAAGGAAAATCACTGACGTTACCATAAAGCTGGCGAGAGTTGGATTGGCAAAATCCAATGTCGACGACGTCTATATAGCCGAACGGGCTATATAGTTGCTGCTCGGGTTTGTATACATCATGCGGGTGGATACGTAATGCGCGGATGACAAATCGCTGCGTGAGCTCTGATGGAATTATAATGTTCCACTAAATGTTGATGTAAGCTCGTGTGTACTCTCAATTGTTTGACATTGATGTATATTTGTACCCTCGGAGCACCGCATCCGTACGAACAGACGGATTGAAATGATACGGTTTCAAATATCTTTTTTTAAATCGGATAGAGATTTGATATTTTTCAAAGGGGAGGAAATATTTTTCTGGCCGGTAGTTCGAAATTCCAGCGTTTTCAGAGATGTATTTTTGTATCCAGCACAAAAGGCGCGGCAGCCGAAAATAGTCAGTGATATACGAAGCACGCTAAATTTATAGCGCTGCCTATTCTTTCAAATAAACCAAAGTATTACGGTATAGCTTCACACGTCCACGACAGAAATTTAGCAGATCCCTCCGTGGAGATATCACGGCAGCGAACTTTTACTCGCTCGGCAATGAGCAGCAATCAATTTCATAATTTCCTAATGGATACCGACGCCGCGCCCGTCTCGATATCTCCTTGTTTATGGCGTTATACGCGCGCATTATCCATCAGAGCGAGCTACATTCATCGTTGAAACGTAAAAAGGCAATCGTTCCTATGCCCCAGAAGCTTTTTGTTTTTGCAAAGTTAAAGTCACAGATATCAAACGCAGTGCACCTTGTATTGTCAGGAAGCATCTCGTATACGCGGATCGGTGCACACGACAAAACATGATACTTTAATGTTGAGCTATAGCGCGAGTTGCGCCGTACTCGACGATAAAAGTATCGTAAGCGCCACGTACGCGACCATATTTTATACTTCAATTGTTTCGACTCGGGTGCCTAGCTACTCCCGGCTACTTGATATCCATTCTCTCTGCCCTATGCGGTCCCGTGTGACCCTTTTAACTTTCGACGAAATTCTCAACTTTTTCCATCGCTACGAGGCGCTACTATTTGCTGTGCCCGCAACGGATCATTCACTGGAGGTTAAAGCATATTATTGAATTTTTAAACATTCATTAAAAATAATTGGCTGCATCCTCTAATTGACATAAAGCTATTTTGGAATCTAAAAACTAGCTTAAATTTTGTGTAACGTTCATTGAACGTCGGACTGCGCGTAAAATGTATTTCCAGCGGTGCGAAAGACATCTAGGAAAGCGCACCTTCAAATGACGTCCTCCGGGAGCAATTTTCCTTCTCTTCTCAGGGTTCCTCTTATTTCACCGAGGGTCATCATGAAAAGAGTTCAACTTGGACCTTCGAAGTGGCAAGCGAGTCTAAGATAATAAGTATAGAGAAAAATAAACTGCAAAAAGAGGTGTGGGGTTACTGCAAAAAATCCAAATAGAAGGCAGCGAGGCATGAGAAAAAAACATATAATAAGCCACTCACCAATTAAAGAAGGTTGATAAGTTTTCTCTCGATTTCAAAGCATTACCTAAGTCGATATCGCAGCAGATGAGAAGATAAATGATACGAAAAAGTGAGAAAAGAAAAAAAAGAATTACATTTACGAGAAGGGTAGAAAGAAACAAGATCACTAAAGGGAATTCAGTCTTATGCTCTTTCCAATCATCGTCAGACCTGATTTGAGAGAAGCTCTGTTTGTAATTTCGTGTATATCCGAGAAAAAGGGAAAACCGCTTTTATTTGCGGTCAGTGCTGCCTGACGTATGTTTTGTAAATGACGTGAACGATATATTTTCTGAAACACGTGATATTCCACTTTTACAATTGTTCGACTGGCCACCCTTCTTAAAGTCGCCCTTTGTGAAGAACTAAAAAATGGCACAATGGGCGTCCTGCCCCTTATATTTATTCGTTTTCTTTTCTTGTACCTCGCTCCCCAAAAACTCGTAAGAAGCCTCCGTAAACATTGGAATCGCACGTAATGCGACATAATTTGAGGGTTTCCATTTTTATTTCAATAAAGGCTGTAAATAGTTTAGTTTAAACCATACTTATTTTTCTGTAACCGCAAAAATAATGTTAAAAAAATATTGAAAGAATTCGAGAGGAATTTTATTATTTACGAGCGGTAGTCTAGAAAAATATTCTATCTAAATATATTAATTCCATCCCTGGTAGAAATTGAAAACATTTTCAGAGCATTTTTTGGCCAGATTTTCATAAATGGCCAAAAAATACTCCATAATTGGCCAATAAATGCTAAAATTTAATCTCAAAGCATTAAAAATGGTTTGATTTCTACTAGGGATCAGAAGTTTTTCATACGAATATATAAGAAAATAAAATACAATCTGAAATGGCTGACCATATATTTACTTTAACCATTGATTTAATAGACAAAGGCATCAAATACATTCACTGTACTACAGTAACAGCTTACTGAAATATAAGAAAAATAAAATTCACTGGTTTATTTTGTTACGAATTATTTATGGTCAAAATAAACAAAAAATGTATAAAAATACTACCTCAGTAAAGTATCCAAGGGACAAAATTGATTTATATTAAAAATGTAATATTAATTTTTCCAGATGCAATGTTTTATTATATATTTGAATAATCAATTATACGTTATATCACCTTTTTAAAACATTATAATAAATTTAATTAATTATCGTCAAATAATCTAAAATAATACATCACATATCGTAAATAATAAATAATATAACATTATGGTATACTAAAAAATATAGGATTACGATAATCATGATAAATTAAGTATTATGTTCTTTATATCGACATATTAAATTTAATAAACAGAATATACAAGTCCATAAAGGCAACAAACTAAAGATCCTTCATGAAACAAGGTTTTCAATAAATATAAATTCACGTAAAATGTCATAAATTCCACAAAAAAGCTTGCGTAACGTCTCGAATAAAAGTCACTAATGGATTTCTAACACAAGTCTCGAATATAATCTACTATTTTACATTCAGTTTTAAATCGCTTACATTGATTTCTCTTCTTTTTTGAAATAAAAATGTTGTTTATCTTTATATACCGCAACATATTTTTCAATTACGTTGAATCCTCTTATTTGCATTTACTCTAGTCGATCGTCTTAATTGATTACCTTTCTGAAATCAGCATTGCTTTATGTAGTTCTCCTATTAGTGTTGCTTCTTTTGCGTCTTATCATTCCCCCATTTACAATTTGATAACGTAGCAGCAACTGCCTACCTTTCTTTGTAAGCTCTCACTCGCCGTTCTTTTTTATTCTCAATTTGTTGTTTTGAAGTATTTTCAAAAAGCGATGAACAGTAAAATCTTCTTGTAAGCTTACAATGAAAGTGAGAATTTTATATTTCGTATAAATATAACGTATTTTTGAATTCATCAGTGTGGGTATTTTCAAGTAGAAAAACAATTCATATTTTTTATCCCATCCGCTTATATAAAAAAATTAATCTTTCATTTTTCGAAATCATCTTCGAGTAAAATCTACCTTTGAATCGAAATTCATTGCAAAAAGGACCCGTGTAAAAATTTAAGTATTGAAGCAATATAGCAAAAGTATGGCTTAAGTATATATGTTAAATAAGTATGGCTATGGACACTATGCCATACTTTAGCTATACTTTAATCTTAATCAGACCTTGTCCCAGG
>JAWWEM010050573.1:0-11170 GCA_035582935.1 Ormyrus thymus
TAGCTGGGCTCGTCTCCAACTGTAAAGCGAATTTAAAATATCTGGAGAATGGGAGAGCGTTAGGCTCTAGAACTCCAGGTAAGTGATTGATAGGCTAAGTGGAGACATATCACTCAGTTTGGGTGGAATCTGTCACCCGAATGTGGTGTGTTCTCCTTGTAAGATTCATATTCAACGCATCAAAAATCTTCGGCAAAACATATTACGGTTTCTGGTTATAAATTTGTCGGCGTGTGTAATATTTATTATGAAATAAATATAAATCTTATTACGTCTGTTATTGCCTCCGCGACGGGTTTTCTACTTTTGCCTTGGCGGCTCTAAATTCTGCTGAGGTCTCTTCAGCTTCATTTGCTCTACATCTGGAACTTCTGCTTCTTCTCCAGGTTTATTTTCATTGTGCATTGGCTCTACATCTGGAACTAGAACAAAGGTGAATTAAAAAGCGATATTAACAGTTAAATTAGAATTTGTAAAATATAAACCAAGGTTTTCTACATGACGAGGAACTTCTGTTTCTTCATAATTTTCTTCGCTTTGCCGTCGTCGCGGAGGCCTATTTCTTCCGCAAACCGCTGGACGTTCCTCCAATTCTATTTGTCCTACATCTGGAGCTAAAACAAAGGTGAATTAAAAAGCGATATTAACAGCTAAGGAATTATAATTTGTAAAATATAAACCAAGGTTTTCTTTGTAATACATTTGAGATACATTTAAGTGTTGTAAAAATTTCGCATTTATATGTACATAACTAGCAAAAAGTAATGGTAATACATACCAGGCCCAGCATCAGGATTTAGACTGATTGCTAAAAATCCAACATCTAGTTCATCGTGATCATTCTCGCCAGCCTCAACTTCAATTTGCATGATCGCTTCGTTATTTTGCAATTAAATAATATTATAATATTATTTATAATTAATATTATGATTAAATTTTGAAGCAATTAAGTTACTAACCTCTTGCCAAATTGTAGCGCCTTAGCGAAGCAATATTGGTTAAAAATTCTTCCACACTGTAGCTGTAAAATATTAATACCATTATTTATGCAATTTAAAATTGAAAAATGGTTTAAAGAGGAAAAGTAGATTAACGCTTAGAGGACCGTAATTTCAAAAATTCTAAAAGCACATAATTTGTACTAAAAAGTGATCTAAGGTTCCCAAGTTAGAACCAAACCAAGGTAGGATGTTGGTGAGTAAGACAAGGAGAGTGTACGACATTTGGGTAATGAATTTTCCTGTAACTTTTAGATGTTTTCTAATGTTAACAAACCGCGTCCGTTTGGTCTACCGCACGATTTTTTAAAATTGATGTGCTCTTTTAGCCAAAATCTATGAAAAGTAGATTTTTGTTTAATCACTTATAACTTCTCAATTATTAATGGTACGGTATTTTAATTATTGGCATTCAAAAGGTGAGATGAAACCTTATCGATTAAAAATAAATTCCATTAAAAAATCTTTATTTCTGCAAAAGTTATAATCTGTAACGTTAAAGTAAGCGAGCACTAAGGTAGCGCTGGTGTCACGTACTATAAGGCTCGATCGGTAGCGTGGCTTACCGCGAGTTCCGTCTCACAGTGTACGTCACTCGAACTGCCGATTATTTTCCGTGAATGATATAGGGTAAATAATGAGGCAGTGTTTAATAGGTAACAAAGGTTTTGTTTATTAACGTGATCGTTAAAGTAGAAATGATAATAGCTCACGGTCAGTTGACTTTGGTTGATATCTTTAAAGCTGAACTTAGGGCTAGAGTTAGTAATGCTACGTAGAAACTAAAGTTAGGTAAAGTGTGAACGCGGTGTATATACGAGTACTTAATTCTAATGCTTACTACATGCACAAGTCTGAGATGGAAACTTATATTCGACAGCTGAGCGTTGAAGATAAGATTCTACGTTCTGTACTAACCACCACGCGGAAGAATGGAAAAGCCGGTAGGGTAGAACTCTGCAACGGAGGTAGCCCTCCGCGTGGTGTCGTGGCAGGGTGGAGTCGACAAACCTCCACGCGGTATTGAGGCAGGATAGTGTTGGTAGTGATGGTGGTTAGTTGTGAACGTTTTTACACATAAATGCGCAAAATAAGTTTCGTGTAAAGGTTGAGGGGGTTAAAGCCTCCACCTGTGTATGGCAAACTGGAGGTCGCACCCTGCCAGTCAGACTAGCGATGTTCCCAACGAACTTCGGACATGGATTCCTCCAACTGGTTCTTAATTGTAGCATGTTTGTCGGGGCATACTACGTGTCGCAGCCTCATCGCTTATATGCCTTACTACAAGTCAAACAAAGAATAACCATTAAAATAACATAAAAAATCTGCTCAGGTAAATTTATCTTAATTTTATTGAAAATTTGTATTTAGCTATAACTTTTGAACAAATAAAAATTTTTGGATGTCTTCTTTTTATTCGGTAGGATTTGATCTCACCTTTCAAATGCCGGGAGTAAAAATACTGTACCGTTAATAGTTGAGAAGTTATAAGTGATTTAACAAAAATCGACTTTTCTTAGATTTTTAATAAAACAGCAAGTCTCTTAAAAAATCAAGCGTTAAGCCGAGCAGTCGCGGCTTCCTTCATACTTTAACATTACAAAACATTCCAAAGTTGCAGGACAATCCATTACGCAAGTGTCATATACTCTCCTTGTCAGACAAACTATGACTTCTCAAAACATCATCCCTGCCCTTTTATTGCTAAACACTAACTTTACAGACTGCTTATTAACGACGTTGCCCTGGATCTTCTCGTTTTGAGCAGTTACCTTGATTATCGACGTTTAGTCGAAATTTTTAACTTCGCCGCGCGTGGAAGATAAACATTAAAGATGAATGTTTACCTTCATTTTCATAACATTATACCCGAATGATTTGAAGATTTTTTTATTTTTCGTTAATAAATAATTATTTCTATCATACAAAGCTCCAACATAACCTGTATTTTGTTATTGTTTTCCTTAATATCTTAATAAAAAGTATTATAACATGGGTTAAAACTTTGAGGGTTGAATTATCAAATATTTTTTTGTTTATCATCAAAAAATTATCCACGTGTGTTATTTCTAACAGGTTTTATTAGGTTAATTTAATCGCTGCCCATATAATACATGTTAAACTACTTATCATTTTTCCCATATTTCTCTTTTTTTAGTATTATAAGGTATGCTGAAAGACGTGTGTGAGTTCAGAATAGTCTAATCTATCATAATTCCAAGTTTCAAGAAGTTCTGTTATTATTTATATAAACAGGGCAACGTCCTTAAATATTGTTTAAACTTACCGGCCCAATTGCAGTTCTGTTTCTGCCTGCAGTATTTGGAGATCAGCTGCTTGCAGCTCCTGTGGCCGATCGTAGGCTATACGGTGGCCAGCTTCAACCCGTTGAAAATTTGAGCCAATTTTTTTAATAATTTTTGCCGTCTTATCTAAGGATTTTTTAAAATACAATTACACAGGCACACAAAAAGGTGGTGTGTCGTATAACAAGATTGACTATCATAGTCTTATGTATTTTGACGTACAGAATACGAACTTGTCCGTTTGGTTCCATGACCCCCCAATTTTTCGTAAATTGAGGCAAGAGAGGAAAATTATCGAAAACTGAATTCTTGGATACCCTTAACTCATAAATCTTCAACCTTAAACATTAAATCCTTAAAACCTAACTTTTGAACCTTCAATCTTAAACGCTGAACACCCAAATCCTCAACCTTAAACCGTGATTTTAAATTCTTAACTATTCAACGCTCAACTTTAAACCCTTAACCATGAAGTCCTCAATATTGAAACTCTAAAACTGTAAACCCTCAAACTTCCGCTGCCAAATATCATAAATTACACTCATGATACGAGTATCCCGTGCCTCGGTTTGGGCAGCAGGTAAATGCGCGACTGCATATCCCTTTTCAAGTATGTACTCGTTTTGTACGGACATTGCCAATTTTTACCTTAAACTCTTCATTCTTCAACTCTTAATATTAAACCCTTAAATTCTAGAACCTTAGCCCTTAAGCCCTCAACTTTTAAACTCTGAAACTTTAAACCCTCAACCTTAAACTTCCAACCGTAAACTTTTAACGTATTTCTTCAATAAGTGTCAAAAGATTGTAATTCTTTTCGTTTTGGCTCATTCCGCTATCAAATATCGTCAACTAGACTTATAATATGAGTAACTCCTTTCTTGAGTTGGGCAGCAGGTAAATCCGACATTGCGTATCCATTCTCAAGAATGTACTCGTATTGTACCGGTATTGCCAATTTTTTTCTTAAACTTTTAACTATTTAACTTTCAACACTAAACCGTTAACTTTTAAACCATTAGTCCATAATCCCTCAACTTTTTAACTCTAAACGCTCAATTTTAAACCCCCAACCTTAAACCTTAAATTCTTAAACTCTGAAAAATGAAACCCACAAACATAATCCTAAATTCTTAACGCGTAACTTTAAAAACCCTGAACGTTTAAAGCATAAGCCCTTAACTCTCAACCATTAATATCTGAACCCTTAAACCCTTAGCCTTAAAAATTCGACCCTTGAGCTCTAAACCCTTAAACATTCAAAACTTCGTGTATTTTCTTATACATAAAGAACGAAGGTATGAAATTTTCCATATTAAGTCGGTTTTCAAGGGTTCAGTTATTTAATTTATTCAGTATATATGTTGCATGGTATGAAAATATGCTATTATACATGTTTGAAGGGGAATAGGCAGCCTGAAATTCTGGCTCTTGGAAAATTTTGTTTCGCGCTGTTTATTTGCGCCCTTTCAAAATCACTTGTTACTGTTGTAATATTATTTGCCAGTGGCGGAACAATTTCAAATAATTTTTGCCAGATCGCATTATACATTGCAGTGGTTTTTGTGCTTGTTAACACGAATACTGCTGGAAAGCCCTAGAAAAATATTTTATTAACAAAAATAGTTTTTTACGATACATGAGTGAAAAAGTTGATTCTTGTAAGAGTGACAATCGCCCTCCTTCGAGAACCATATTTATCACATGTATCGAAAAATATTTTTCGATGCAATATGTGTGAAATCGAATTTTACGCAACCGTGTATCGAAAAATTAATTCATTTAGCAACAATTTTATTGACTTTACCGAAGTCATTTTCCGGAAGTGTATAATAAAAACCTGAGCACACCTTGGTTGTCTCGGTCTTATCTGTAATTAAAATTAATTACAATTAGTACAATAAATAATAAACTCTATATACTTATACAAAAAATTAGAGGGACAACTAGTTTCGATGATAAAAATTTGGAAAATTCAAACTGCTGTAGTTTTGCAAAATATGGTCGCAGATAAAAGAAAAAAAACGCAAATTAATACTCCAAATTTCTACTTTTTAAATGTTTATTAAAAATTTTTGAAAAATTTTTTCTTGAATTTTATGAAAAGCACGAGCGCAGATCATTTTTTTCGTAAACCGAAACACATGCACTTGAAAGCTTACATCCAAGCTTTAAATTTTTACTCATCTGTACGATTGTTTGCAACAAGATTTCTATCTTCCGAACTAATCAACGTTCAGAAACCGAAATAAAAGCAAATTGATGGGCTTTTAGCCAGCTTTACACCTGATTTATCAGATTTAGCAAATAAGCATATTTTGAAAGTTCCATAGAATTTTTTTGTAAACATGTAAATAACCGAAAAATGCGGAATACTTCAAAAAAGGGACGCAGCTTCAGGTTTTTCATTTTTGGTCTCTCACTTTGAAATGACGTTGGAAATTTTTGATTTCATTAAATTTAATCCCCTTTAATTTTTAATTACCTTTTAAAACATGAAAATGGCAAAAATTTGGAGATAGCCTGTGTAACCCGTTTTCAGCCTTAACCAAGCCCAACGACGTGGAAATAACGAGTTTCTGATCTCTTTCTATGTGTGTATGCGTGTGTGTGCGTTCTGGGATGAGCGTGGGTACTCTTAAAATTA
Organism: Ormyrus thymus; assembly: GCA_035582935.1. Lineage (NCBI taxonomy): Eukaryota > Metazoa > Arthropoda > Insecta > Hymenoptera > Ormyridae > Ormyrus > Ormyrus thymus. Next base: position 5,952 of record JAWWEM010050573.1, read on the forward strand.
TTTAATATTTGCTATTACCTCGTTTACTTCGAATAGCAACTTATGCGAATAACAGAACACCACATCATTATTCTTCCTCATCTAGCTGCTACTCCATACCTCAATCCTATTGAATACATTTGGGACTAGATTGCACGAAGACTTTGGAAACAGTTTCGGAATTTGGAACAACTGGGTGCAGCTTTAATCGAAATTTGGCAATTAATTCACCAATATTATTTACGGTTATGCATAAATATGCGTCAAAGATTAAAAGCTCTTATTCGCAGTCCAAGAGATAATACCGAATTAAAATTCTTAAAAGGCAATATTTCGATTAAAAATTAATGAAATTAAACATTTTCAACGTCATTTCAAAGAGGGAGACTAAAAGTGCAAAAACTGAAACTACGCCATCTTTCTGCAGTACTCCGTATTTTTCGGTTATTTACATGTTACAGAAAAATGCTAAGAAACGTTCAAAATGTGCTTATTTGCCAAATCTGATTAAACAGATGGAAAGCTGGCTAAAAGCCCATTTAATTTGCTTTTATTTTGGTTTCCTACGTTGATTAGTTTGAGAGATAGATAACATCAAAGTGAAAAAGGACTTTTTCCCTTTAAAATGGCATATCTTGGTTGCAAACAATTGTAGAGAGATGAGTAAAAATAGTTCTTTTCGACACGGGTGTGGAAGTTGATTATGTACCTCGTGAGACATTTTTCGCCCGAGCGAAGCGAGGGAGAAAAGTATCACAAGGTAAATAATCAACTTAAATACTAGTAACACTAATAGTTTAACATATTGCATCCCTTTAATTTATTGCATCAGTGAATTTTAAATACATTTACATTAAATGTGCCATCGCAGTACAACTGTGTGCACTGGGACAGAGGTTCGATCATATCTTCGTTTATGAAAATTAACGCTAGTGAACCATCTTCTCCCATGGCACATCCTCTGTAAATTCCCCGCATGGGCTGATATTCTTCCAACATTTTTGCGAGTTCGCCAAAATTTGCTGGATTTGCAGGCACATTTTTGCGCCGTGCATTCTGCATTTTCGCTTAGTAATACCCATTATAATCCAAGTGCGCATGCAGTACATGATACCTAGTAAGAAATCTAAAAATAGAACAGTTCGACCAGAGAGTTAAAGTTAGTTATTTACCGAGTAAGACATTTTTCACCAGAGCAAAGCGATGAAGAAAAGTCTAACGAGGTAAAAGTCAACTTACACACCAATATAAAAATTTATTATTTATCACGATAGCCGAAAAATCATGTTAAAGATGTGATTTTAAGGCAGGAATGACATAAAGGGCTTAGGTACACTTAGAAGACGAAAAACACGCTTAAAAAAATTGCGTAAGAATTGCAGCAAGTTGTGTTACCAGGCCAGGTTTTCAAATTGATATTTTGTTTCCCCTGAGCTGGACGATAACAGCTAGTTTATTTACAGTTTAATTTCAAAATTGACAGAGAGGTTCTGCTGAGTGTAAAGCATGCTTGATTTTAATGCGTTTCTATTTGAAGCACAACTTTCAAAGAGATTGTGTAGAATTATAGTGTCCAATGCTTAGCATTATTCTGATTAATAAATATTTTTATTAAATTATTAAATATACCATGCATTTAACTTTAGTTAATTCTTACAAAAAATTTCTACAAGATAAGCATTTAATTTTTTACATATATTTTAATTATATTTTTTAATTCAAAGGGATTGTGTAGAATTATAGGGTCTAATGCTTAGCATTTTCTCATAGCAATAAGTATCGCAGCAATATTACTGCAGTATTGCAATGTCACAGCAATATTGGCGACTTTCTAGCAACATTGGTGCAATATTGCAATGTTATACATTAGTGAGAAATATTGCAGCAATCTTCCTGCGATGTTTTAGTGTGATATTCCACAGAAGAGTCCTGCAGAAATATTACTGCAATATTGCATGGTGATATGTTGCCGCACAATATCACAGAAATATTTTTTCAATATTGCAAGATGACACGCACCGCTCAATTTTGTTACAATATTCCCGCAATATTGCATGGTAATATATTGCCGCGCAATATCGCTGCAAAATTTTTTAAATATTGCGGAGTAACATTTGCTGCACAATCTCGTTACAATATTCCTACAATATTGGGAGGTGATACATTGCCACGCAATATTGATAGAACATTTTTTCAATATTGCAGGGTGACGCTCACTCCATAATCTCGCAGATATATTCTCGGTATATTGCGAGTTAATATTTCTGTTCGCACTACCGCAGACATATTCCTGTGATATTCCGGGAGGATATCTCGCTGCGCGACTTAGTGTTGTGGTATTGCAGGATGATGCCTCACCACGCTGTCTCGCAGAAATATTTATGTGATACTTCGAGGTGAAATATTACCGAACCCTATTGCTGCAATATTTTCTTAATATTGCGAGGTGATATACCGCCGCGCAGTCTCGCATATTTATTCCTGCGATTTTGCGGACCGATATCTCGCCGCGCAATATCACAGAATTATTCCTTTAGTATTGCGGAATAATACCTCACCACGCTGTCTCGCAGAAATATTATAGCAACATTGCGGGGAGACATATTGCAGCACAGACGTGCAGAAATGTTCCTGTGATACTGCGAGGTGAAATTTTCACGGCGCTACGTTACTGCAATATTTCGTTAATATTGCGAGGTGAAATTTCGCCGCGCAGTCTCTCAGAAATATTCCTCCGATATTACGAGGTGATATCTCGCCGCGCAATACCGTTTGTCATATACCGTCAATATTGCGGATTGATATATTGCCATGAAGTCGTGCAGAATGATTCCATTGATATTGGATGGTAATATCTCCCTACGCAATATTAATTTTTCACTACTAATTCTGCGATATTGCGCAGAGAGATATCACCTTCCAATATCGAAGGAATATTTCTGCACGATTGCGTGGCAATATATCAACCCGCAATTTTGACGGAATGCAACACGGCGAGATATCATCCCGCAATATCGCAGTAATATATCTGCGGGACTCCGCTGCGAGATATCAACTCGTAATATCGCAGGAATATTTCTGCGAGTTTGCGCGGCGAAATATAAACTGGCCATATTGGCGAAATACTGCAGTAATATGGCGCGGTGATATTTCACCCCGCAGTATCACAGGAAACTTCTGCGAGAATGCGCTGCAGTATATGTCTCCGCAATATCACTATAACATATCTGCGAGACTGCCTGGCAATAAATGAACCCGCAATATTGACGAAATAAGACAACGGTATTATGTGAAGAGATGGCACCCTGCAATATCATAGGAATGTTGGTGCGAAACTGCACACCGAAATATCAACTCGCAATATTGGCAAAATATTGCAGCAATATGGCGCAACGAAATGTCACCTCGCAGCATCACAGGAATAGTTCAGTGAGACTGCGCGGGGAAATGATCAGCTCGCAATATTGAAGGATTGTTGCAGCGATATGGGGCAAACAGATATTACAGCGTAATATTGTAGAAATATTTTTGTGAGACTGCGCTGCGAGATATCAACTCGTAATATTTCTGCGAGACTGCGTGGTGAGTTATTGCTTTGCAATATCAGAAGTATATGTGTAATATTACGCGGCGAGAAATCACCCGCCAATATCGCAAAAATATGTGTGCGTGACTGCGCGGCGAAATATCACCCCGCAATTTTGACGGAATATTGCAGCGATATGGCGCAACGAGATATCCTCCCGAACTATCGTAGGAATATGTATGCGGTATTGCGGGCAGATATATCAACTCGCAATATAGCAGGAATATATCGGCGAGATTATGCAATAAGCGTCACCCTGCAATATTGAAGAAATATTGCATCGATATTGCGTGGCAATGTATCACCCCCCAATATTGTAGGAATTTTGATTAATAATTAATTTTTTTTTTCTCTTGATCTCTTATTTGATCAAACTTATTTACACCTACTATGTCAAATTCGTGTTTTCAGTAGATAATATTATTTTCAAAAACTAATTTAATTTACAAAATTACCGTTTTTAAAAAAGTTTCTCGTTTTCTGCCAGCTTTTTCCCAGTAATAAAAAATTCCCGGTCTTTTCCCGCTTTTTCCTGTTTTCCCGTTGGGTAATCGCCATGTTATATAGATATAGATGTCCACCTTGTTGTTTTTATGTAAAAACCGCATGGTGTTTAGGTAAAAACCACATGGCTAATTGAGAAAAAAAACATGTAGTTTTACCACATGGTTTTTTTCAACAGGGCACAATTGTTAACGTACACGAGCATAATCGGAACTACGCAAAGGAAATGATAATATAAATTTTATCTTTGACTTAGAACTTTATTATTATTGATTTAAAAAATAGGATTTAAGAAAGTAACATTAATTAAGCGATATTCCAACAGAAGCTTCATGATGCTTTTTTCTCGTGTGAGATGCATATCCACTTCGAGTTTTACAACGTAATCCACATATGGCGCCAACGACAGGCTCACCACAACTCATAAAATGTTTCACTAAGCTACAGTATGCTAATTCTTTTTTGCAATGATCGCACGTGTACGGCTTGCCACAGTGCAAAGTACGCCGACGGTATGAATTACAGCATGAAAACTTTTTTCCACACTTCTCATACTTAAAGGTGGCAAAGATGTATGGGTATTATATTGATGCTCCTGAAGAAGGTGGTTAGTAGGGAAGCTCATAAGACATTGAGGTGATTTACAGCTAAATACCTTCTTCAACCATAGTCGTCCCCCGCAGACGAGTTCTGAATTGATGCGAATGACTACAGCGCAATCGGGAAACCCACAGGGGGAGAAAGCTTCGGCCCGGATATTCCAATTTTGGGTCCCCACGTTAACTGCCTCACATATGTTATTTCCAACGTTAATAACCTGGTGAAGAGCTCCGCTACGTATAAACACGAGATCACCGGCATTCTGTACAATAATTTGAAAAAGAATGCCGTGATTGCGCAGCCAAGCCGGCGTGACAACGAAATTTTTGTGATATGTGACGTTCTCACAACGGTCTCATGCATTTCAGCAATCAGGCCGAGTCATTAATACATCTTTCAAATTTTTTTCTACCTCACGACGGAATTCGTGAGATTATTATTATTATTATTATTGAGTGTCGGGGAAGGGAACCACCCCTGGGCACTTAGGCATTCGCCCATTGTGCCATCCCCTGGTACCGGCTTACTCGGGTAGCTTTGCCCTTCTCCA
>JAWWEM010050574.1:0-11163 GCA_035582935.1 Ormyrus thymus
TTTTTATTATTTACAAGATGTAACTAAAGTTATTATAAATTGTATTGATATATTATTAAAATATTATTAAAAATGGTTATTAAAAATGATATCAACTGATTACACGAGCGAGCTTCAGCGAGCGAGTTTTTTGCTAGTACAATTTTAACACTTTAAAAATTGATTAATGAGTAGATTCGTATATAACAAATGTAAAGAGATACACAGTCGATTACAATCACTCTCAATGATGAAAATATTGCGATCATATCTAATCGACTTTTATCGTATTTTGTATATTGTATAAATTATTAATATCGTTCATAATTTAGATGGACTATGTGCTTTATTAATTGAAATTAACTTTTTTGCCAGCTGAGTATACAACCGATTCTTTCGATTTGAATAAACTTTAGCAAATCGTGAGATGTTTATTTAAAGAAATACTTAAAATATTCAAGAAAAAATAAAATTTATTCATTTATTCATCATAGTTTATTAGCTTACTGTATTTCAATAATGTTCGATAGAGAACACAGGAAACGAGCATTCTTTACATTTATTAATAATAATTTTTGTTTAACATCATTTATGGATTAAAAGACTTGTTTTGCGTTCTTCGTGTTTTATCTTTCTTATATGATTGATGCCTGGAAAGGGATTTTCTTCAAACACTTCAATTACAGCTATATTAAAATAGCATTGCATTTTTATTTTTAAAATTTTCTAAAGCATCTTTATGTAGAACTAGCTCTAAACGTGGCAAACTAAAACATAATAACCATGATTTTAATTCTGAAGCTTTAGGTTTTGCTGATCCTTCAATAATTCCACTTCTTGGTAGTCGATGTATGTCATGTATTGGAGTAATATTCAAGTAGCGTTTTTCAATGTACGCTACAGATTTTTTATCAATTTTATATTCAGACTTGCCATTTTTCCATTCATTCCAAACTTGGTATGTAAGGCCCAAAAGTAAGCTGTGCATATATTCATATGAAAATGACCACACCATATCAAAATATGGGAGTATAAGGTCTTTCAAACATATTGAGCCTTTTACACCTCTCCAAATTTTTCCAGATCTTTAGAATGTCTTACATCATCTTCGTGACTCTCATTCGTCCTGTCAATGCTATCATATTTTATTAAATATCGGATACTATGTGCATCGGTCAAATAGGTGCCTTGTTGATAACACCAACTACACCCCCAGTATCCATTAAATAAAATTCTATTCTGTACGATAGGACGACACACTGAATCTACAATACAACTTAAAATGCAAAATCTAAATAAAATTTTTTTCCCATTAGCTATTATAAGAATTTTTCGTGAAATAATTTATTTATTTCTTCAACAAATTTTGATAAATATAAATTGAGCAGATTACTTCGAGGTTCTTTTTTGACCATTAATACTCCTGCTAATAATATAAAACGAAATCTCAATTTCGGAGAAAGATTGTTTAAATATACTTGTAAAGGCCAGAATGCAGTCTTTCCACTCCTAGTTAATGGAGCACCATCTGTATTAAAATTCATTGTTACTATATAATCATTTTTATTTGTATTGGATGCTTCTATAATTTGTTTAAAAATAATACTATTCTTAATATCTTTAATATTATCAATCGTTTGGCTACTTAAAGTAGAATTATGTCTTTCTTGTAAATTATTTAGTAAAGTAGTTTTTTTATTTGGTAGGACAAACTTATTGAAACAAAATAATATGATGAATTTGCATTAATGCTGTTGGTTTTTTACAAGATTCACAAACAGAATTATGTTTTTCTAGCTTTTCATGCCCTTTAACAGTATAAACAATTTTTGCAGAACAATCATTACAATAGTAATAGTAAGTCATATTTTCATTCTGAGCTGAAAAGGATTTATTCATTATATACTTAGAAAGACTAAGATTTTTAAATTCTGGTCCAGCACAGTGTTTGAGAATTTGGACAAATTCTACTCGTCCTTCATCACAGATATTAAATCTTAATGAAAATGCTGCGCTTAATACGATTATGTCTCGTACAGTGAGACCTGATTGTTCAAACATTATTTTATCAGAAAAAATTATTCCATTAATATCTTCAGGTAAATTTTCTAGGCCATCTTCACTTTGAGATTCTGATGTATCATCGATTTCACTTTGCCCTGTTTCTTTTGCATTTTCACTTTCATTTTCACTTTCATTATCGATCTCATTAGCATTTTTAAATAATCTATCATCAATCTCTATACTATCATTACAACTATGTATCATATCATTTAGTACATCTTCAATATTATTATCAGTCTTTTTTTTCATAAACATTATTTTCAACATTACTGAGTGTGTAATTTTCATTAATAGTATGAGTTCTATCATTACTTGTTCCAACTTGGGACGAGGAAATCGCATCGACTTCTTTAGGTGATTCTAAATAATCTGTAAAATAAGAAAATCACGTAACTAATTAATAATAGATAAATAATATTTTATACTTAAAATATTAATTAATGTACATATTTAAAAGTATATTAAAAATAATATTTAAAGAGAATTTAACATTTCCATTAAAATTAAGAAATATAAGGAAAATTCATATACTTTTCCATTAATTTTAATTAAATCCAACATTTGAAATTTTCGTCACAATTTGGTTTTGAAATCCAAGTCAATGGCAGTACTAATCTTCGAATTAATGGAAAAATACCTTAAATTTTCATTAATAGACTGCATCTTAAAATCATTTCAAAATTTTATCTTAAATATGCCTTAGATTTTAAAACTTTTTTAACAGTGTAGGTAAAAATATAGCTGAAAATATAAATGATGTACAGCAAGACAAAACGGTAATAACCGTTCAAAGAAGTTGTAAAAAGAGATTATTTGAGTGCGGCGAAGAAGAATGCAACGAATTATTCGTCAATAAAACGAAATTGAAGAGGCACATAAAAATTGTGCATTTTATATGTGACAAGTTTGAGTGCTCAATATGCAAAAACTTTTCAACAATATCAAATTTGAATAAACATGTTTTAAATCATGTAAAAAAACGAGAAAAAGAACAATGCGAACTTTGCAAGAAATATGTTAAAGTTTTGCAAGACCATGTACAAGATGTTCATGAAAAATAAGAAACTTGCAAAACATGCATGAAAAAATTTTCCAAGCGAAGACTAAAAAAACACGAAATTCAGTGTAAACAACAAATCTGCATAACATGCAGGAAGATATGTTTAAGCAAACGGGGTTTGCACATGCAAAAGCACATGAAAATTCATAATAATTAAAAAAAGAAAAATATGTTTACAAAAAAAGTACTAACAAGTTCTATTTTGTAAAGATAAATTAAAATAGTATATTGAAAATACTATTAGAACAATTCATGACAGTAATGAAAATTGAAACTCCTACAAGAACAAAATATTTGATTAAGTAATAATATTTTATGGCAAAAAGTATAGACATTGATTGTATATTGAAAATACTATGGAAATAATGCAAAAAATAAATAAAAAAAATATTTATTACAAATAAAAACAATATATAAAAAATATTGTTACACTTGAAAGCAGTACGTTGAAATTTGAAAAGAAAAAATATTTTAAAGTCGCATAATGAATACATTTCTAAAATGTGTAATAAAATTAGAGAGCACGGAGCTCGCCCGAATGTCGTTTGTTTAATCAAAATAGTATATTGAAATACTATAAAAATTATAATAATATCCAATTTCGTGAATGAAAGTACTAAAGAAAGTACTATTATTCGTTTTACTGCAAAAATGTGAAAGAACACATTATTATACGAAGGAGTTTCAATCAATAATGAAAGTAATGTTTGTGCAATATATAAATATTAATTTCACAATGGGGATGGCTATAATAGCTAAAAATATATTAGCTAAAATAGATAATAAAAAGGCCTGTGTCTGCCTTCATAGCCTTTTCAAACTCCCTTATTAATTTTTTTTCTTTCTTTATTTTTCCTGAACCATCCTATCTTGTGAAATCTTGCACAGTGCTTCTCGCCGTTTCTCATTTTTTCTTTTCAGCTTCCGTCTTTTTCTCCAATCTCTTTGCAGTTTTCCCATATGTGCTTTAAAATTTCCTCTTTTTCTCTGCACAGTCTACACTTTCTGTCTTCTTCATCTGTCCAGAATTTCTTGTTTCTGTTTTCGTTATCCATTCTGAATCTTGCGACCTTGTCATGCTTTTCTCATCCTGTATTCTGGATTAAATTCGTGGATTAAATATAAATGAATGGAATAACTTACATCGCACAGTTATTAGTACATTTCAACATGAGTGTGGAAGCTGATTATCTACTCTATGCCCGAGCGAAGCGAGGAAGAAAAGTCTCACGAGGTAAATAATCAACATAACTTTATTTTATACCACGAGTGCCGAAAAATCATGTTACAGTCGTGATTTTGCGATGGAAGTAATTCCATTAATTAATATTTAATCTACGAATTCTTTAAGAGTAACAAGTTTTCATTGGATCGTATTTAAATCCACGTGGATTAAATATTAATAATTTTTCCTCTCAATGTAAGGTAGAAAAATAGTATACACCTAGGTGGGTAATACACTATTTCAGCGAATCGGGTATTTATAAAAGATTTACAAAGTAAATTAATAAATAAAACATCAATTTAACATTTATCTATGGTTTAACATTAGAAGTATTGTCAGTCCCGATACATATACATATAAAAAAATCTATATTTATAGCATATAATTTTTCTATAACTATATTTAGTATTGTTGATTTTGTTTGTAATACGTTAGGATAGATATAAGACCGCCTGAAGGGATGAAAAATAGATTAAACGTTAGTATCAATGTTAATAAAAATTCCAGTTTTCAAAATTTCGTACATAAGCGGTTATTAAAAGAATTACACAAAACTTCAATATCGCAGTAGGTAAATATTTCTATAACATTTAGCAATAAATTATGTTTTATTAAATTTACACTGATAATTATATTTAACTACACTATTTAGCAAGCAATGCATTGTTTCTTCGAATAAGATTTCAAAAGAACCAATTTACACTTCTGATTTAACGTCGATTTTTATACTAGGTTTCAAATATTCTATAATCGTTTACCAATAGCGGTAAAACCTTTATTGCTTATAAAATTTATATTTTTTTAATGAAAAAAAAAACTGATTTTACAATTTTGTTGTGCTAACAATGCATCGTAGGCTACTTAAAAAAAGAACAACGACTAGAGCAATTTGAGATAGTTGTACATAAAACATTTGATATATTCTAAGTATTTGTTAAAAGAAATAATTGAACAGGGTAAAACGGCCAGAAAATTAAGTCTAATAAATTGACGATTTTCTAATTATTTTATAGCTTTCTATTAATAGACCCGTATAAAAGACTTCCTTCAAATGATATCTATAGTGATTTAAGAGTATTTGTCATTTATTAATCAAAATATGATCTGTCCATCTTCTGACCGATCTATTTATTGTGCTACACTATTAATTATTTATTGTCCTATTTTATTTTTATAACAAATAGTCTTATTTTAAAGTTAATAATAAATTTTATGTAAAAGGACCCCGTACGCATCTTACGTAAAAGTGGCACTCGGTGAAATTAGCTGAATATTTGGTATAATGTACTTCATAGCCTCCTGATCAAAAGTGTCTATTAGCACAAAGACCAGAAATGGATAGTTTTTGAGATACGCGAAATTAAAAATCTCAATTTACGTTGCGTGATATATCTATACATACGATCCGTGACACTAAATTTTGTGGTCCCGGTCACATTTGCTGGAAATATAGTAAAATCTACTTTACGGTGTCGTACGATATCGTAAATTTAAGTTTTTATAAGATATACTACGCAATGTGAATACAGCTTTTTAACCTTTCATATCTCGAAAACTGTCCATTTCTGGACTTTGTGCTAATAGACTCTTTTGACCAGGAGGTTATGAAGTACACTATACCAAACATTTAGCTAATTTCACCGAGCGCCAGTTTCTCGTAAGATGCGTGCGGGGTCCTTTATAATCATAAAATTTACCTCACAGACTCGATTCAACCTCTAATCTATCTAATCTATCTTACCTTTCAAAATCATTCATAATACTATTAAAATTTACACCCAGTATTAATTATACTAGATAAGAATAATACCAAAAATAGCTTTTAGTAAATATTTCATTCGGAAACCGAAGTGACATCAAACAACGTTTAATAAAAATAAATTTGTATAAAGTTTCCGGGTAAAGACATTATATCTTTTAAATGGTTATTAATTTTTCGAAATAATTTCTCTTGTCAATCGTGAATATTTTTTTCCACGAAACTGTATACTTCACCGCAATCAGACTAGCATACACAAGCTCATAAATTTGTCCAGATTAGAGTTCATATCACGGCGTGCCTCCTAATATGATGTAATAGAAGTGATGTCGTGACATTGGCTTAATATGGATTGAATCATTTACTCGACTTGTAAAGCCTATGCTTTTATCAGCAACTTGTACAAACTCGATATTAAATAACGCATCCTCTTCAAACTTGTTCGGAGCACGTCAGATCCTTACTGTGCAGGTCTTTGTCACAAACATATACTTTCTCGTCGTAGTGAGAACTAGGCCTGATCACTCCTGCCAGTTCGTCGACAATTTCCTCACGCCGGCGTCCTTTGGTTTCAGGCAAGAGGATGTAGTTGAATATGAAACTGCCGGCGCAGAAAGTACCAAGAAGAAAGAAGCATCCCTCGATACCGATGAGTTTCATCAAGGGACCAAAGAGCATCATAACTGCAAAGGCCATGAACCAGAGAAAAACGAAGCAGCAAGTATTGGCGAGGCTGGCCACGTCTACACGGAAGACCTCAGAGACGACGACGAACGGGGCTGGACCCATACCCAGGCAGTACGTGATCATATATAACGACAGAGCGACAATTGGTATCCAGGAAACAACACTCACGTCATACTTGGCGTTCTGCAGATAGCAAAACGAGCCTACGACTAGATGACAGAGGCACATTCCTCCGCAGGAAATAAGAATTAGCGGGCGACGACCCGCTCGCTCCATCAGGACGGTTGACAAGTATGAGCCAAAAACCTGAATTGCACCTATGATAATTGTAGCTGCTTCCGCCGACAAGGATGAACCTGCCATCTTGAAAATAGTCTCTGCATAGCTTATCTGCAAAATTAAAAAAATAGACATTTTTCAATTCTAGATAATAATCGGTTTTAAAATCAAATAAGAATATATAAAAGCGACAGATTTTTTTGACTCCTGTTTTGCTAATTTATTAATCTTTCTTATTTTTTTTATTGAATTATTATCCAATATTTTGTTTAAACTGTCTGGAATTTTTTTTAAGAAATATTTTCGTTTAACGAAAAAGAATATATTAAATCCAAAATTAAGGTCAAAATATAAAGATTTTATAAAAATAAATAATAAAAAAATTTTTCGAGAATTGAAAGAAGACAATGAATAAAATAAAAAATTACATTCCTTTGGATCAAAATTAACTACTTTACACATTCTTCTTTTTTTAGACTCAAATTTTTAAATTGAAACATATAAGTATTATTATTATAATTTTCAATAGTACCAGTATAAAATCGTGGATTATATCTTATTTTAAAATCCTTAACAAACCTAATAAATCTTCATTGTTTGATGTAGGAATAACCGAGTAATCTCTATAATTCATTTAAAAGAAAGAACAGTTTACAAATAACTGGTATTAAATCTGCTTTCAAGAATTATCAATTGTATTACTTAAGGCTTAAAATATCCATGAATTTGAAATTACCTTAAAGTGATTGATGAGATCAATTACGAATTTTTTGAATAAAATTATATAATTATTATATAATGTATCATGAGCAAAAATTGATTTAACAAACGAACATAATTATTTTTAAATTTAATTTACCATAGCGAAAATTCCACTAAGTTGTTGTCCACCTAACAGTCCTGTAGAAATTATCATTCCTTTCAACGTAGCTTTATCTTGGATTAAAACGCGTAAACTTGGCTTCTCCAAAGAATTTTCGGCATTTTTAATTTGAGACTGCAAACGGATTAATTCTTTGTCGACAAGAGATTTGTTGTTGTTCTTGAAGAACATGAGGGATCTGAAATAAAGTTATTAATTTTAAATATTTTGATGTTTTATTTATCTTATCAAGTAGTTAAGTCTTTACGTAGTTTCGTCATATTTAGCAATACTTAAAAAATAATAAAGTAATAATCAATAAATTGCAGAAATGTGCTTTGATGAAACTATTGAATTTTCAATGAAAGAAACAATTTTAAATGAAAGAAGATCACTTTCTGATTAGTTGGACTACTTTATGAGATTTGCATCTTTTAAGCCATTTTTGTGATAATTCAATAAGCTTGCATGTGTTCGTACCTAGCAGCTTCCCTAAGGCGACCAGCGCGCACAAGGAAGACGGGCGTCTCGGGCATGAAGATAAATGCTCCCAGAAACAGAAGGGTAAAGGACATATTGAACATGCCAAAAATCCTGTAGGGCAGGTAGGGTCCAGCGATGAAAACCAGCAGTATTCCCACGTTAATGGCGAAGACGAGAAGGCTGCCGAGAGCGCCGCGGATATCCTCGCTGGCGATCTCGCTGACGTAGCAGGGCACGAGGAACATGGTCATGGAGGCGCTTATGCCGCTGATGAAGCGCGCCGCGAAGATCCAAGCGTGGCTCGAGGCAAAGATCTCCATGAGCCAGGCGACGAGCATCGGCACCGCCGCCATGTAGCCGAAGCGTTTGCGGCCAAACCTGTCGGCCAGGCTGCCCGAGAAGGGTGCTGCCGCCAGACCGCCCAGGCACAGCAGCGCGCCGATCCACGTGACCCCTTGCTCGGTCATGGGCTCGCCCGCGAAGGGGCTGCGGCTGCTCCGAAACAGTGGGATCATGGGCGAAGCCCAGCCGCAACAGAGACCATAAGTAAGAGCGGCCAGATTCACTGCGAATTCCAAAGGATTTTTCTTAAGCTCATTTTGCTTTCTATTTTTAGAATAACGTTGTGTCTAATTAAGCGTACATTTCGGACGGAAACCAGTGGCGCTCAATACGTCAAATATAATAAACCCAATTTTTTTCTGCACGTGAAAGAATCAATATTTTATTTGAATAAGAGATTCATTTTAAGCACGATTAGATAAAACTAAAAAGTAGCAAAATTTTTCTAAGTGCTAAGCAGGAAAATTTATATAAAAGTGACGTGAAATCTAAACATTTTTATAGCTTCATGCTCCTACGTAAAACTGATAAGTTTTCATGAAACTCATACTTTTGAAACACACTAAATGATAACGCATAAAATTATAAACTTAAAATTTAACAATGCAACAAGTTAAATAAAAGTATGAATTATTTTATAAACCATTGCATTAGATTGTCAACTTCGCAATAATTAAAATGTCATCTTTGATAAATTTATATGTAATTTTTCATTTTTTCTTTATTTCAAGTATGCAGAAAAAATACGATAAGAATGTAGTTTTAAAAGAATAATTACGTGAGACGCCATTATAACTAATCTTTGATTTTATTATAAATGAATCAATTCGTTTGAAAAATAGAGAAATTATATAAATTTATAAAATTTACTATTATTTTCTATCTAATTTAATATTTGTTGAATTCTAAAATATATATATTTAAAATACGAACAATTTATGTTGAAAAAACGAAAAATATTCAATATTACATTTTATTTATTGTATTAATTTTGAACTTTTAAAAAAATTAAAACTAAATTGCAATTTAGTTCAAAAAAAGAGAGCAAGGTCTTCTATTTTGCGCATTTATAAATAATCTTAGTTTATGTGCGCTTTATCAATTAACTAAGAGTAAAACACAGTTGATTTTATACCAAATTATTTATGTATTGATGGTAAAAACAATTCAGTTCCGAGTTTATTACTACACTACTTTTTATGTTTTAATATTTAATTTAATACTATAATTATCTTGTAATATATATATCTTTACTTTAAGTTTAAGTTTTCAGAACAATCGCAAATTTAGGCTACTTACCAACAATGGCAGCCAGAAATTGGCGAATTTTGCCATCTTCTTTAGATACGTGCTTCTCGACCATGTTTCCAAATTCGATTGCAAAGTTAAAGTTGAGAAAATGAAACCGGAGATCTTTAGCTGAGAAAAGTAAGGGAAGCGTGCGTGAGTTAGAAGATACTGCGATTCAGTTATGAGCCAAGCAGTCTTGCAAGTGTATCTGCAATCGTCTGCATCCTCTATTTTCAATTTATAGCAATCGACACGTTTCTTCTTAAAGAAGAAGAAGATCCTTATCATCTGACACGTGTTTAACAATATTTACGCGAATTAAACATTATCATCCAAGGCGCGAATGCTTTTTCAACCCTCTTCTCTTCTTTTTTTTCGTTACAGCTCCTTTACTTTTTGTATCTCACTCCGATTTTTTTATTGACTACGTTTATGACGTAAATTATTTGTTTCGTAAACAAAATTTCACAGCTTGGTTTCACTTCACGATTTATACGATGTCTCGGTGCAGTCTATAACGTAGAAAAATTTGATAAAAAGTTATTAATTATTGTTAAAGCCCAAATTATCTTATTTAATTTACAAAATTTTCATAATTCTTCAGAAAAATTAGCATAATTTTTTCATCTTTAATAAGTAAAATTAAAATGGAACTATGTAAAATGAATTAAATATAATGGATTAAATTATATATATTAAAATGGATATTATATGTATATCGAGTAGTAGCATCATTAAAAATTAAAATGGAACTAATTTTTAATTACTTTAAATGAAAAAAAAAACAAATTATAGAAATTTATGATAGTCTTTTATACGACCATCTACTTATCCATTGGAAAAATGTTGTAGATATAATTTTGCGATGTTTAATAGCGTTCTTCTGCTACGTTTGTGTAATGGCTTTCATGATATTTGAACGAATATATGTTGCAAGAGACTATGCACAGTTCAGAAAGCAAATATTATCAAAACGCGAGTTTATAAATACAAGCCTAGATTAGCACTCTGGTGCCCTATGCCCCTTTCTTCTCAGGCGCCAAAAGCGATATTATATCCCGCGTGAAAATATTATATGAGATCTCATATGAGATCTCATGTAAGATCTCATCTGAGATCCCACATAGATCTCA
>JAWWEM010050576.1:0-11155 GCA_035582935.1 Ormyrus thymus
TAATTTCTCGCGGAAGGACAATTACAAACATTCAATTAGTTTAAACTATTTCTTTGCATTTATATAAGCTATCCATAACATTTAAATGCTTTTTACTACATTACTGAATAACTGAGAACGGAGACTGAAGTGTAAAAATATGTGAAAATGTAAAAATATGTGAGGTTATGTTCAAACTAAAACATGGTCGATAACCGTTTAAAAAAACGTTTCATTATGACCGGAAAACTGGCCATTTGTCATGGCCATTTTATAGATTAAAAATTCTACCAGGGTAAAAGGGATATAAAATTCGCATTACGGAGTTGACAAATTACAAAGAAAAATACGCCCTCGACAAAAAGTAAAAAAGAATATTCTCGTCCCGGAAAGCACGTAGATGAAATCAAATCCCAGTAAATCTAATAAAAAGAAGTAAATAATGCTCAACGCTCTGAATGTGACTAAATATACCCTTTAAAACTCGATTAACGTGATGGATTAAATTTTTTCTGAGCGAGACTCGAAACAAGTTTCAAAGTAAATTGGAAATATTACATCTCGAAACTCTAAATTCTTTTACCGTCTATTCCATTATATTTCTTCCGATTGAAAAAGCAATATTATACAGTTATTTTTCAACTTTTAAAATGTAATTCTTTCTTTTTCAAAATTGTAAATTCTTCATCGTCCGCAGTAAAAGCTGTCTCAAACTCCTTTGTCCCCTTAAAAGCCTTAATCACACCCTTCTCAGCGAATCCTTTCAGCAAGGCAGTATTGAAGAGCTCCTTCGCCAAGCAGTTTACCCATAAAGCTAAAAGCCCTTCTCCAATTCCTCCATAATCAAAAATCAATAAATTTTAACGAGCGCATCTCGAGCTGCTATCTAAACGACAGCTTCGAAGTTTGGAAAAAAATCCATTCCATCTTGCAGCTGCGGAGTGGACTCTGCTCCCACTCTCGAATCGATATCCGCGCGGCGACACAAGCCGGACCCCTGGAAGTTCTTTCAATTCTATTCTTAACGAGACTTTTCGAATTAGAGAGACGCATCCGTAGTTTCCGTCGGACTTTTGCGCAACGAGCCAATTCGATCTCGGGGGGAGGGTGTAACTTTGTTTTCCCGATATCGGCCGCTTTTTTATAAAATCGTAAAGCGACTTTACGCTACCGAGGCCGAGGAGGCGATGCTTTGATGTAGGTATTTTAGCAAGTTTTAAATGGAGCTCCCCCGAGAGCTTCTTGCCTGCCTCATATTTTATTCCGCAGTGAAGCGGAACGGTTTTAGCTCCGCTCATTCGACTTCGCATTGTATTAAAAAAAATTTAAATAAGCTTTTTCGCCTAAGCGTATTATACATTTAACGATTTTTTTCTTAGAATGTTTTAATTAACTTTTGTTTATGATTGTACTTCTTTTTGAGCGCTTTAAGTACTTGATACTTTTCAGTTTATTAATACTTAGACCAGAAAACTTGTTTTATTATAAAAATCTATATACCACGTGTCTTCATTTTTTGGCAGATCGATTGCCGTTGCAGATTGTAGTGATAATTTATTGAGGTAAGCAAAAAATAAAAAATGGCATTCGAATCCGTAGAGGAGACGTCTAGTTAGCTTCGGCTCATACGACATGGATTTGATCAAAAGATGGATAAATTGTACCCTTTGAAATTCTATGCTGGGAATATAGATGCTCAACTCCATTGGAACTAGTTATACCATTATATTGGCACTAAGAGATATTGATTCGACTTTGAAAACCTAATTTGAGTACAGATATAGATTTAGGATTTGCTGAATGGATTTTATGAACCATATTTTTAAACCTCCTTTTAGGTAGAATTTTATGTCGAATCAAAAATTAAAATCAGCGTTGCATATCAAATTTGAATAAATTCCACGTTTTTTTTCTGAATGTTCATGACACGAAAATAAAGTTATAAATAATCTTAAAATTCTACTAATTTTTGTTCAACGTTGTGTTTTATGTTCAACAATATATGTGTTAGAGAAAAATAAACCTTAGCGAACCGTAATTGCCTAATTACTACTCTTAGAACCTTGAATTATATATGGGCCCATAATACTAGTCGTTGTAGAACAAGGCTATTGCTTAAGGTAGTACTCTCGACTAAATCTAGGGTTTACAAAAAAATCTGTATCTTTAAATTTTTAAATTTAGCAATTCGAATAATACATGTATGTAAAAGTAGAGAAAGTAACATTGAAGAAAAAAAATTAAAAACGCATTTTCGTTTAGTACAATTTGAAATATCGATAACAAAGGCAATCGTCATTTCGCCTTTCAAGAAATTTTTATTTTCTACCCGATTTAAATATGTAAGGGCTCATATATATATATATATATATATATTCGATTTTACCCATTTCCAATGGGTACAGTATAGTGTAGAGTAGTATTAATCACGAAAATCCAATATAGAGACATTTTCTAGCTCAAATTGAATCGATAATTCCTGGAAGCAATTTATGTTAATAATATGTTAACGCACATTGCAATTACAATACAGAAGAACAACGTTGTTACGTTATTACGTTGAAAGCACTTTTATCAGGAATGCTAGTCTATTTATATGATCTTAAAAATATCGTAGCCACACGGTACATTTGATCGACGTTGGCATTGAGAGGATTTATTTCTCGCAGTTCGCGTTCCGTTAGAAGTTGAACAAGCACTTAATTGGGCTCACCTGCTCAAGTAATAATTGAGTGTTATAGGTTTCCCGAGTAAACCAAAGGTAAGCGATAAAAATAACAAAGGGAAACCGATACTTTAGAAGAAATATAGAACGTACAAGCAAGGATAAATTATAAAGCAGAAAGGAAAGTACCCGGAGTTCATATTTAATAAGCTGCAGAAAGTTAGGAAGAACAATAATTTTAGAATTAATACAAAATTCAAGCATTAACCAAACCTTTTGTTTTAAATTTCCTTCGTAACTGTATCGTCTTTTGCCACTGTCTAAAGAAAGAAAGCGCTATAAGAGAGGCTCAGAATTCTGGATCGTGGATTCGAACTTTCGAATGTCACACATCAGTAAAGTTTTGCAAGATATTTTTGTGTTTTTGCTACTCAACTTTGAACTCTTTTAATTCAAAAGAAAGCGAATTAAAGATCATCTCTAGTTTTATTTTCATTTTTGTCTCCAGAACAATTCCATACCGAATTATTCACGTTGTGCTCTATAATATTTCTTCATACTTTAGTATCTAAAAATATATATTTGATAATTTTAATCGAATCTCTGATTCAGGATTCTGAGCTTCTGCTAATTAAATAACAATTTTAAGCAGAATCTTGGCATCATTCATGACATTCAAACGCAACGACTGAAATCTGTTATGCGCAACTTGGAGAACTGGAACAGTTAAGCCCTCGCAGCCGTTGGAGCAAGTTGTTATTGATAGTTTTACATGAATGGAATTTCAAGCTCGACGCCTGATTCATGCACACCTTGTTACGTATACTGTATGCATCATAATCACACGTAATGAGATGTTAATGTAATCCGTACTTTGCTAGTAATTTCTCGAAGGCATGAACGGAAGAACTTTTGGAGGTGTTGATGCTCGAGCACTAAATTAGTTTTCTTAGAACAAGATGCGGATTCTTAATTATGTAACAACCTAGAGGAAATCATGAAACAAGAGTGCGATTGCTAATTAAAAGCTAAATTGCTAAAAGCTCCTTTGAACACTAAAACGCAGGGAAAGTTTTAAAAACAAATTTCGTTCCAAAACATCCATTAATCCACTGCAAAATTCAAACCCTTCCATTTGAAATCAATTCCTTGAAACGTTCGCAATATCCAATTTACACAATAAAGCCCATTTGAACAACAAAAGCATATCTGCACTTCGAAATAACAGAAAGCTTCAATCCATTTCCCCACAGACACGTAAACGCTTCTCCAAAAAGTCTTCCATTTTCGCTCGGCGGCACTTTTTACCCCGAGTGCCAAAAGGAACTTCGATTACGGCCGTAATCGGCCGATTCACCGTATCAATAAAGCATCAGGCGGCTAATGGGTATATCGCGCTCGCGATTTTCGCGCATCTGCACCGAGGAGGTAAGAAGCAGTTATCGATCCCCGGGTCGAGCGAGTGCCTCCGCGCTCGTCGGGATCTCGCTCGGGGAATTCCCTGCCCCGGAAATTTCCCCAGCGTCGATCGACTATACTCCCGCGGAGAAGGGCGAGCCAACCGACGCGTTCTCGCGCGGAGGCGTCATTTCGTCGCGCTTAATCTCGCGAAATAAAGCGATTACGGGAAGGGGGACGAAATTGCGGGTGAGCTCCTTCCTCGACGCCGGGCTACAACGTCTTGCGGGTGCATCATCGATTTTCAGCCCGGTTGTTTCTGCTTTTCAGGCGGCGCGCGCTCAATTTTCGGGACGTGCGTGGTGATTGATGACCTCGCGGGGCCTGCATTTTTCAGAGGAACTTCGTATCTTCGTACGACGCTTTTGACGTTTTGAAGGAGCGACGCGTTTTCCATTATGTGGATTATTATTTAAAAAGAGGTGAATGGACGTGAAGGCGCGCTCCGTTTTCTGGATGGTTGCCTAGTTGGGTAACTTTATTGTGCTCGTTTCTGCGTCTGGGTGAGGTCGATTCGAAAGCCTGGCGGCCATCCTTTGAACTTTTGCCTTCAATTCTCCTTTGGAGGTACAGAATTTCGAATTCTAGAAGACTTTAACTGTCAAAGATGTCTAACTTACACAGCAGCCTATTATTCTGGTAAGCTTTTGTCAGGTCTGCTGATTCTGGATTAAGGAAACACTTTCGGGGACAGTTCCTGTATAATACATTGTCGTTTGACTTTTATGTATCCATTTTGTTGCTGTATTATTTCACGTTATTTGCAGTTCCAAAACTGTTAGGTAAAAATAATACAGAGAATGTCTGGAATCAAAAACCAGAACTATATTTAACGTTACTCCTGATAAGCATTTCATTACCACCAGACGTTTGCGTAACTGAGGATGCCTCATTCTATTCATTTATTATATCATAAGTAAAGTATATAAATTCAGAAGGGAATTGGAGGACCAACTACTGTACTTTACTTAAAATATCACACATTAGACAGTCAGATTCTGTACGAAACGCAAATCAAATCATTTTAATTTATTTATGCCTCTGGTCCCAGACAGGCGCACATTGACTATGCAGGACTGTCGAGTTATAAGGAACCCAGAGGTATTAAATAATGTAAAATCGTAAGTCTGCGGTTAGCATTTAAATTCTGGTAAACAGGTATCCTTGATTTTTTTTTTAATTAGTTATTTACGCTGGATTCGTGTTGTTATTTTACGCATTGGCGAAAATAAAAATTAAATTAATTACAAGCAGAGCTGAGACAAATAAAAAATGATTGATGAACAAGTAAAACTAAGAGGTCGTAGGAACTCGAGTGGAATAATAGCTTAAACTTCGTTACGTGAAAATGAGATCGCTTTAACTTTCGTGAATATATTTACGATCTTTCATCATAAAAGTGGATAATATACTTTATAATTTCAAGAAGTGCATCAAAGTTCTGAAATATAGATTTATAGAATTAGTTATAATTCCAAGTTCGACTCGTAATATACAATTATATTCTTGAAAAAAAAATTTTTTAATTTGGTTTTTCTATGAATACTTATTTGTTCTTTTAAAGTAACTAATATTACTACACAGAAAGGATATTAGCTATAACTCTTTAAAGATCGATTGCACCAAAAGCACACTGTTGCTCGATTACGAGTTTTTCATCAGGCAAAATTTTATACTCGGCCAATAATTTTGAATCATAATAATTATACGATTCATGAACCTAGATAATATAATTTAACGTAAATGATTTGTGTATTTCGATTGCTGGAATTATTGAACTGTCACCGGTTTTTAAATTAATACCAATAGATTTTAATGAGATCGCGATATTCGTATTTCATATTCGACCCACTTGTGATCTTAAAATAGTGTGATTGTAAAGTAAACATCAAAATAAATAAGCTCATGCAACCATAGGTATGAATTATTGCTTAAACATATAATAAAAAATGTTTGAAAAACTTTTGAAATTTTGAGGTCTTTAGAAATCGCCGGACAAAACGGACACCCTCAGAAAAAATCAATAAAAATTGGTTAAATAAGCAACTTTGATCATATTTATATATACATTTGTTTATAGAGGTTTATGGCAACCGACGGCTTATTCTACATAAGCCTATCTCGTTGGTACCCGGGGAAAATTACGACGGTAGGCATAAACGAAGTTTCTCTCTCACTTTTAATAGAGAAAGCATCTTCCCTCTTTGTCGCGGTCGTCATAAACCCCTATTTATGATAATATAATATTATATAATTATACACGGAGAGAAATTAACTATTAAAAGTTACTAGAGTCTATTGTAATCTTCTGACAGACTGCCCCAAGTGGACTTTTTACAAGATTTTTAACAAATTTTACTACGTACTATAGTAATTTTTTACATGTAAATCATAAAAATTACTATAGTACGTAGTAAAATTTGTTAAAAATCTTGTAAAAAGTCCACTTTGGGTAGTCTATCAGAAGATTACAATAGACTCTAGTAATTTTTAATAGGAAATTTCTCTCCGTGTATATAATATATATATTATATATACAGGACAGGGTGCATGTGTCATGACAATTTTGCTCGGACAGTCTGATACTATTTTTGAATTAATTTCATCATCCGTGTAAAAAATAAGTTCACTTTTTTACCTTGATAACATCGTAAGTTCACAGACTAGAATCAATTTTTTGATTTCTAAGCGATGTTATTGCCGCGAACCGCGAGCACGTACTGAAACTTTCATGCTAATGACACATAATATACTTGATTTATTTCAGACTTTTCGTAACAGCGATATCAGAAATAATAGGGGGGGTCCGTTTTGCCCGCTATGATCATCTTGCCCGGGTCTCCCCTACGTGAAACAGAAAAAGTGAATTTTCTGATTGAAAGTTGTCGATGAAAAATGTCGAATTCAGTTTAACTCTATAAATTAGCCCAGTCAATTATGTCATTAGTTCAGTAATTGTTTACCAATTCAATCATGTTGTGCAAAATTGGTTAACAGATCGTGAACGCTTCTACTATGGCGGTGAAATTTCAATCAACACAAGTATTTCCGAAAATAAAATCCACGATTAACTTTGATCGAATAAGCAGTAGTGAAACGATAAACATAAAAAACAACGGAGAAAATCGAATACATGAATATTGAAATCGTAATGCTTCTATTTCTTAATCCAAACGATCGAGCGGCAAACGGAGAGGCGGGAAAGATCCCGGCCAATCAGTATCCCGGAAACTTGAAACCCCGCGGCGGATTAAATTTCCAGGGTTCAGCGGAAAGTTCCGCGATACCCGTCGAGCCGTTTGTATAGTCTCCCGGTGGGGATAAGCGAGGCCGCACAAAAGCCGCGCGCGCGGCGGATGCGCTCCGAGAGGAAAATTCTGCGCGCCGTCGTAATCCATTGCCATTCGCCGGAATCTCGTAAATCGCATTTATTGTTGCCTAGGCTTTATTTCGCGCGAAGGGCATAAAGCGGGAGTTGCGTCGCCCGGCCGGGATATGTTTTTTAAGTTATGGGGCAGGCGCGGTATTTTTTTGTTTCTTTAGGTCTGGAGGAGGGAGATGTTTATGAAAATTGGGACTATTTGAAGAAATGGGCATTGGGGAATGGGGCTCATTTCGTCTATTTAAATTTACTGCGAAGCTGAAAATAATATAAATGTCGGGTATCTATGGTTTATTATCATGTAAATTAAGTGGAAATGGCTTTTAGACTTTTTTCGGTTTGAATATAGATGCAAATTCTTGAATTGTGATAACTACCACATATTTAATTTAATTTGTGATATTTTCAGAGCGCAACAAAGAAGTGAAAAGGGAACGATCGATTCTAACTCTTTTTCTTTTTTATTGCTCTTGATTTCCACAGCAACTTGCGGAAACGCGCATCCGTGCCGCCGAAGCGATCGGAAACTATCAAACCCGACGCCAGAAGGTCTGCTAAAGTTTCAAAGAGTCAATTGCCATGTGCGCGTTTTCGCGTCTGTCAATTCCCGGAAGACGTCGCTGAGGGAATCTTGATATTTGTTGTATAGACGGTTATGGAGACGGACTGATATATTTATTTAGACAAGTTAGATTTCTATTTTATATTATGCGCTCAACCGATAGTCAGTTATTTAGAAAATCTCAAAAACGATTGTACTATTTATAGAGCTCATGTACATACAGTTATTGAGAACAAATTTTTTTGTATAATATAGTGACTTATAGTTAATAATTATTCACAAAGATTAAAGACCTGACCAAAGCTGCTCCTAAATGACCTTTTCTATTTTTGACAAAGCTATTTTTCAAGCACAAAATCGATTAATAACTATATCTACCTCCAAAGCAAATAAGCCACCACTACATAATAAAAGAATGATTCAGCCCCGCAGCCGATAATCCCGGAAAAGGAAGCCCCAGCAGCAATTTTAATTAACATCTCACAAATGACAGAGCTCTCGCAAATTAGCTCGCCTTCATAATTGAATAACCTTATTAAAAGTATCGTTCGAGCGTCGAATCGACGTCCGGCTTGGGGTCTCGCCCTCCCCCCCCACTCAGGAGCAAATCGGCTTTATTAGGCTTTATTAGGCTCTCTAATTGCGTCGCAATTATCGGCGCGTAGGAGCAGCTCGAGGAGGCGGAAAAAAGAACACTCGCGCAAAGTAGAATAATTGCGCGTACTTACGGTCGCGGGGGAAAGGAGAGAAAACAAGAGTTACTCGCCGCCCCGGAGGAATGACTTACCTGCACTACTAACTTTCTCGTTGCCTCCCATTTCTTTTTCCATTTTGTTTTGCCGCGCGGTCCGCGGTCGTAAATTTTTTAGCGGGGAAAGGCGCCACTGCTGCTGCTTCGCTCGGCAGCGTATAGTAAATGATTTCCGCGACTTGCGAGCGCTCCGCTTTCGCTTCCTTTATTCTGCGCGGGGAGGACGGACGTTTGATTATTTAATCAAGTGTACGATTGGCTGAGTTTCGTTCATTTGGCTTGAATAATTATAGCAAAAGTAAATTCTTGTCTAATTTTGAGCTCTTCGAGAAATTATTATTATTATTTTTCTTCTTAATCGTATGCATGTTAAAGTGCAAAGTAGAAAATTTTAAATACAGTAGTTTTTGTTTGCGAAAGATGGCATTTTTTTTTTTGTAAAAGTTACTGACATTCGCGTAAATCAATATTTATGTATACAGATATTAATGTATTTTTAGCCAAAGTTTGTTATTCTTCAACCTGATAGAAAATAAATACGTCAGCTCTGATGATATATGACAGACTCCATCTATATTTATTACCGTTATACAAGTGGAAAATAAAATAAACTTTTACAATCAAATAAAATCTTAGCACGACGCGAAAAAGAGTGCGATAAAAATATATAATTCCCAATAATATTTAACTGCAATTTAAGTCCATTTATCAGTAAGTAATGACTTCTTTCTTTCCTTCTTTTAGTATACTATAGATCTTTATATAGAATTCTTGTTAACATTTTTATTTGCTTATGAATCTCGCAAAATTGCCCATTTTTAAGAATTCGTTTTATTGAAAAACAGGACTTCTCAACTCATAAAACTTAACGCCCGAGTTAAAGCTGAAAGCAAAGCCGAAGCAAATATTTCATTGACAAATAAAATGTTCATGTCGCGCATAAAAGATTATTCGTCTTGGAGATTTATCGGCAACTAAAAACGTTTTGGTTTGCTTTCTACATTTTGTAGTTTAGAATACATTCCTTTTGCGAGCGCCATCCGAAGATAAAAAAAATGGATACGTTTATTTTTCTCACGTGCCGCCGGATCGTTACAGTTTTTTAGTTGCGCACAGGATTCAAAGCAAATAAAATGGGATAACGTTATACGCGAACACTTCATTTTAGCAAAGATAAAGGTATGGCTGGAATTTCAATATATTTCGCGTGAAAATCAATTTCAAGAGTTCGAGGGGGAATGTTTATTGAAAGGGAGGCTTGCGTGCCAAGGTTAAAATGAAACGTTAAAGTAAAAAGAGAATTTGATGCATTCTGAAAGAGCTCACAAGAGTTTTTTGGACCGTGAGTCGTTTTTATTTTCAAATGGTAAAAAATCCAACCTTCGAAGTTGCAATTTATTTAATAAAAAATCAATATCGAAAAAATTTTACGCTCTTTTACGCGCTGCAAAAAAATGACAGAAGATAATACGTAAAGTTTCTCTGAAACAAGTTTCATAGATTTCTATTGTATAAAAATAGAAGCTGTTATTAAAGTTTTAGTTTATAAACTCATTGTTAAAAGAGCATAAAAAGATATGCGTTAGCTAAAGAATTAATTCAATTTTGCCAAGAGAAAATTGAGTTTCAAACCAAACTACTTGAAATAAGATATTGTTTAAAAAAGAAACAAATAATTCAATTTTTCTTAAGTTAACTCCGAAACAATACGCTCGGAAGGTAAAAAAATTACGGGCGACTGCAGCAGACAGCGCCTAACTTTTTTCAAACTAAGACAATGTTTCGATATTAGTTTAGCAGTTTCGGTTGACGGAAAGGTTGGCGAGTTCGATGAAAGTTCAAGTTCTGTCACGGAACTAAGTTTTTCGATTATTACATTTGTTACAGTGTAAAAATAGTGAAGTTGAAGAGACTTGCTTTATTTTTTAAAGCTAATTTAGTGAAAGTTTACAGCGTGTTCCTGAGATAGAATCTCCGAGAATCTCGAGCTTGCATTCCATTAACAACGGTTAAACAGTCGTAATGATTAAAGAAAAAAACTAGTTCCAGAGTTCAGAGAATAATTAAAACTGTTGAAATTACATAATCAAGGAAAAATAAGTTATCTACTCTTCTGAATTCTTAGAAAATGTATTTCCAACATAAAAAAGCTAACATTATAGAGTAACTAAATAAAGCACTGATCAATTCAAATTCAATGCACTTGGATTCCAAAAATGTCTTGGAACTGCTAAATAAAAGTAAAATAAAATAAAATAAGAAAACTGCTAACCTCCAAATTCGACCCACGTAAAAATAATTTATATCATTTTTATCAAGATTTTATAATTTTATTTTTAAATTTTGTAAAATTTTGAT
>JAWWEM010050577.1:0-11155 GCA_035582935.1 Ormyrus thymus
AGAAAACATTCCCACATTCAGAACTATGATACGGAAAACTTTTTTTTTCTGCATTATGCGCGCCTTTTGGTACCATTAGACCCACT
The DNA here is from genome assembly GCA_035582935.1 of Ormyrus thymus. Lineage (NCBI taxonomy): Eukaryota > Metazoa > Arthropoda > Insecta > Hymenoptera > Ormyridae > Ormyrus > Ormyrus thymus. Next base: position 87 of record JAWWEM010050577.1, read on the forward strand.
GTGCGCCGGGTTTGTCGCGCTCGCTAGTAGACCGATCGAGGCAAGTGGATATAGGTATCCGGACTCAGGGGGTACTCATGGCGTCTGGGGCAAGGGTTGTCCATCGTCAGCCCCACTGATGAGTCTTGGTGGGCAACCCTGAGACGAAACGCCTAAGCTTCCTCCTACCTCCTGCATACTCAAGAAGTACCTCCCTCTGACGGAAGAGAGATACTGAGAAATAATTCGAGGAGTAATGGCGCTCAACGGATCGCCAATTCTAACTCAGAATTCAGTCGGCAAGAAAGGGATCACGATGACCCCAGCCGCATTGCGAGCCGATGGAACATAAAGTTCTCGGCCACAGCCGGTGAAGACACCGAAGGATTTCTCAGGAGGTACGAGGAAAAATCTGGAGCAGCTAAGCTTACCGGAAACGACACGCTAGCTGCTCTCCCATGTGTGCTTACTGGCCTAGCATGCGGTACAGCGAATACAACGAAGATTGGACTTCATGGGATGATTTTTGCCAAGATCTACATCGCAAATGGAGCAACGTTCATGACAGACAAGAACACCTCCGAGACGAAATTAAGCGCAGATTCCAGCAAAAAGACGAATCCAGTCGTGAATTTGCTACATGCATGAAATGCATGCTACGAGAGATTACACCTCGATTTTCATCAGAGGAGGAGGTAGACAAGATATAAATCTGCTACCTCTAATAAAGAGCGTGATGTTCAGGGAAAGCTGCACCAACATTGATCAGCTAGTGGAGCTTTGCTCTCTAGCAGAACAGATGCTGGAAAAAGAGGAGGGCGACAGGTCGCCGCTCTCTCCTCACAAAACAGTAATGCCAAATGCGGTGTACAAATTGCGAGAGAACAAATCTGGCAGATTCTCATCAACGGCTAAAGTGGCGGCAATACAACCGTCACCAACGCAAGAGCGGAGTCCTAGATCAAAAAGACTAATCGAAAAACGAGAACGGCCAATCGTTCGGTCAAAGAGACGAAAAATACGACCAAAGGAATGGCCAGAAGGGTCAACCAAACGGCCAAAAAGGCCAGAGGAACAGTCAAAAGTCTGACCAAACTCAGAGCAAAGACCCGATAAAATGATGGGGTTGCGACAAAGAAGGCACGATCAGAGAAAATTGCATCAACCGCAACCTCAGAAGATTCGCCAGAACTAGTCGGAGAGCCTGGCGAATAAACAAAACAAAACCTGGAAGCCCGATGGCAGGTAGAAGTGAAAGGCTTTCACTACAGGAGATTGTTGAAAAATCTCGCCATGATCGCAGATCTGCTCACTCAACTCACGCGAAAGGATCGCAAGTATGAGTGGGCGGATCAGCATCAAGCAGCTTTTGAAGAGATAAAAGCTCCGATTACTTCGGCACCGGTATTACAACTTCTTGCTTTCGACCAAGATTTTGTAATACAAACTGATGCAAGCGACACCGGAATCAGAGCGGTGTTGTTACAATTTATTGACGGCGAAGAGCGTATTTTGGAATTCGCTAGCCGCATTCTCGCTCCCGCCGAAAGAAATTACAGCGTAACGGAGCGAGAATGTTTAGCCCTAGTATGGGCGATTAAAAAGTTCCGCCCATACATCGAAGGCTATAAGCTCAGAGTGATCACGGATCACAGCAGCCTACGCTGGCTGCGCAATTTGAGCGTCCCAACGGGACGATTGGCCAGGTGGCCCTTGGGGCTACAAGGCCACCAATTCACGGTTGAGCATAGAAAAGGAGCGCTCAACCATGTCCCGCACGCGCTGTCTCGCATGTACGAGACAGACGACGAAGAGATGGCCATTTCCGGCATCCCTTGGGCAGAAACTACCAAAGACGAGTGGTATCTCACACAAAAGAGAAGGGCCGCGGAAGATTCGCATGAAAACCCAAAATACAAGCTGATCGGAGAAAGGTTGTATTTTTGTTATAATAACCCTGATCCGCTCGTAGAAGGTGTGCTAGGCAAGGACGGCGATGCTTGGAAGCTCGTCATCCCTCGAAAAAAACGCACAGAAATATTGCGCGAGTATCACGACTGCACGGTCGCCGGAAACTTATAGCGCGAGAAGACTCCCGCGAGAGTCACGCAGCAGTATTTCTGGCCACGCTCGGAAATATGCGTAGTCAAGTATGTGCGACAGTGCCAGATTTGCCAGCAATCCAAGGTGGAACAAAAACCACGTGCCGGCCTAATGGGTCGCCGTGCAATCAAGCAACCCTGGCAATAGGTCGCAGGCGACATTATAGGCTCGCTTCCCCGAACAAAACAAGGCTATGAATACATTTTGGTTTTTCAAGATCTCGGTGGGTAGAAGCAATTCCAGTCCGCCGCGCTACCGGCAAAACAATACTTGCCGAATTCGTTCGCAACATCTGCCTACGGTTTGGAACACCCTAGCTATTTCCTCTCCGATAACGGGACAGAATTTAAGAACCCCTTGATCACCGATTTCTTGAACGAAAAAGGGATTCGTCACGAGATGATTCCCCCTTACCATTCTCGGGCTAATCCCGTCGAACGGGTCAACCGAACGATGAAGCAAATGATCGTGTCGTTCATCCAAGATGAATACGATCACTGGGACGAGCATTTTGAAGATCTCGTCTTCGCCTTCAACAACGCAAAGAGTAACTTACGCTAATTCGTGGCTTAGCGGCGTCTGGGGGAGCTGTCTGACGCGTGGAGATTCTCTCCGCGACTCAGCCCGTTACACTATTAAATACTCCCCCTGGCTTTGTAGGTGTCGGGCCTACGTATTTTTTTTTCTTTTATATTTATTTATTAAACCAGAGAAATTACAATAATTACATCACGAAAGTAATAAATACAAAAGTAATCCAGTAGAGGCATTCTCTTCCTGTTCGCTGGACTCGTATATATCAGAATACTTAACTAAAACTTAAGAATTAAATGAATAATTGTCTTAGGAACTATCTTGCTTGTTCACTGATAAAATTAGTTATCAGGTAAATCAAGTATAGCTTAACTTATTAATATAACACTTCACTATCGCCAATATCTAATCAGCATCGATCTTGCAGTTGTTGGTGTCTCTGTTATTGCATTTTTGTTCTTTGCATAAATTAACCTTTCATACTTGTTAAGTCTAGCCGGACATGTTAGTCCGACTGCACAAGTGACTCTGTAGTGAGGAAACAAGTCCTTGTGCTGATTGCTGGAATCACATTTGCAAGTTGATCTAAAGACTATATCATCTATTGCAACTATATCCTTGTATTTCGGTTGTCTTTCTAGTGGATACATGGAATTGGTGAAAATTTGCTTGCCCTTGAAACCTCTGTCGAAGTCGAAAATTGCTTTATTTGATTCCAAATAATTTATATCTCCGTACGTTATTCTAATATTTTTAGTTGTCGTTATATTTTCTGGGGCTTTTGGTACTCGTTTTTGTAAGATTTTAACACTTTTTTCTTCTGCTATGTTGCCTATTGAGTTAAAAATGCTTCCTATAGGTTTATGATTCGTCACAGGTTTCTCTTCTTGTTTAATTGATTGAATTTGACTTTTTATGAAGAGTGTGTGTTAAGTTTCTCTTGTTTTTGGGTTAAGACAATGTGGGCAATTTTCATTAAATATTATTGTATCAATTTTTTTTGTAGAATTTATAGGTGTTTTATTTTTTAATTAATCGTTCTGAAGAATTAAAATGTTCCCTTTTGAATTTGTCATGATTTTTACTATTTTCTCTGCAATCTATTTCATTATTTGTATATATTCCTTTTGTTTCTTCTAGTTTTTGTTGGATAATAATTTCTATTTACTGGCATCATTTTGAAGCAAATGGAAAGATGTATCAGCCAAGGGGAATAGTAAACAAACAGTAGCAGCCGGTATAATGTGTATGTGCCACAACATTAGGGTGCATTCACACTGTGACTGTCGGATTTTGACTGCTGTTACGCGTCATAGACGTCACAGACTTTGCATTGTGTAGCATATGTCGTATTATGAATCCGAAAATTAAAAAAATAAAGCGTTACCATTTTTATGAAATTTCTTTAAAAATTAGTTTTTTTTGTTTTGTTATTGCATTGAAATATTTTATTTTGACTCTAATAAATGCTTTCACACATTCTTTGGTACTTCTAGAACACATTTCTGAAATAAAAAAAAATTTAGTTTTTGGTGATTTTTGACTGTACCCTACCCTTAATGTTAATAAGTCTATAAAAATCGAATACATATATTTTTAGGCAGAAAAGAAATTGTCTTTTTATTTTACTGCTAATTTGTAATAATTAGAAAAAAAAAATATTTTAAAAATAACAAAGAAGTCTGTAAAAAAATTAGGGGCCCTACTGTTTTCTTCTTATTTGAAACTATTACATCAAGAACAAAATTCAATCAACTATGTGCTATTAAAAAAAAAAAATTAATTTATCTACTACCCAAAAGTTAAAAGTTTCCAGGATTTGCTCATATATATATACATTTGTTAATAGGGGTTTATGACGACCGGCGGGTTATTCTACATAAGTCTATCGCGGCCCCACTTATGGAAAATTAAGACGTCCGGTCGTCATAAACGGAAGTGCTCTCTCGCACTTACTAAAGAAATAATCTTCCCTCCTTGTCGCGGTCGTCATAAACCCCTATTTATATAAATATATATATATATATATATATGGCAAAAGAGTGTTAGTTGAAAGTGATCACAATCCTTTAGAAACAATATTTAAGAAATCAAATGATCAATGTCCTGCTGGGATACAAAGAATAACAATAGCGACTCAAAAATATGCTAGCAGTTGCATTGTCGAGAGATTATTTAGATACAAAAGAAAGTTATTTACTTAAAACCGAAATTGAAGCAAGTGTACATAGCTTAATAAAATATTTTCCAATCACATTAGAAAAAAGGAGATTTTTCAAAATGAAACAAAGAAATACAATGAATTGCAAATGTTGATAGAATTTATAAATTATGGTTGGTCAGATAATAAAAAACAAGTTCCAGAATGTATAAAAGCATACTACGGAGCTGCAAAGGAATTACCTGTAATTAATCGTTTAGTGTTTAAGGGTAGTAAAATTGTTGTACCAAAGAAACATAGAAAAGAAATGTTAGAGAAAATACATTATAATCATTTAGGGATTGAAAAATGTAAGGCTAGTGCCAGAGAAATTTTATATTGGTCATTTATGAGTAAGGAAATTGAAAATATAGTAGAAAGTCGTCATGTTTGCAACAAATATAAAAAATCGAAAAGTAAGGAACTATCGATGCCAAGAGAAGTTCCAAATGAACCATGGCAAATGTTTGGTATGGATCTTTCTTATTATAAAGGTTCAGAACATTTATTGACAATAGGTTATTTTAGTAAATTCGTTGAAATTATAAAATTAAACTCTACTGAGGCACATAGTGTGATAAATCCTTTAAAAAATATATTTAAAAGATTTGGCATTCCGCAAATAGTGTGTTCTGACAATGGTCCAAAATTTAATAATTACTTAATTAAAGGAGTTATGTACTCATCATATGGTTTTAAATGACCTGTCAAACAGAAATTTAAATTAATAATAGTTTATACTATCTATATCATAAAAATATAGCTGATTCTGAATCAAATGAGCCCAGGCAGAAGTCTATAGATCCATTTGTTTCAGAGATATTTCAATCTCAAATTTGTTCCTTTGGCGTCAATTCCATTTTGAACCATTGGATGGATTGGCATGAAACAGGGCTTAAAATCTTTGTTTTTTTATGTCATTTGTGCCCGATGCTCTGCAATGAGATGATATGTGTAGCCTAAGGGCCTAACACTACCTTGATCCTGAGATATATCTTCTTCGTTCTGGTTCTCGACTGCGCCTCAATAATCCTGAATTTGATCTTTCATCTCTGTCAAATTCCATTTTTGAACTTCCGGAGTGCCTCCAAAGCTATTTAATAATAAAACATATTATACTTAATGCATATAACGCATCAAAATAAAAAAGTTTTAACTGTTACTACAAATATTCAAAACATTTTTAGGAAACTTTATGTTATTTCTAAAAATAACTTTAATTTCCTCAACTTTTCATAAACTATTTGTACTTTATCTAAGTTATTTTTAGAAATAACATTAATTTTCCTAATATATTTGTAGTAACAATTAAAATTTTTTTATTTTGATGCATATATGTATTAATTATAAGATGTTTTAATATTACGTAGCTTTTGGAGGCACTCCGGAGGTTCAAAAATGGAATTTGCCAGACACGAAAGGTCAAATTCAGGATTATTGAGATGCAGTTGAGAACCAGGGCAAAGAACACATCTCAAGATCAAGGCAGCGTTAGGCCCTGTAGCTGCATACATCACTCTATATGTGCCGTCGATGAGTGTTTGTGAGTTTTAGGTAAATCCATAACCTGAATGTCATGTGTTTTCCTTGTTAGTTTTATTGTTCTAAAGCACCGTGTGTCTTTATTCTCAGTATCCTCTTTATACACCAATTTGACACAGGTAAGCACATGTCCTTGAATCGCGAATGGTTTACAAATTTTCGTGAATTTAAAGTTGTTACTTTATTATACATACAAGGTGAGGAAAAAGTATGGAAGGCCCTGGAAATTTTGCGATTTTTATAGTAAAAGAAAACAAAGGTCATACCCTAGGTAACTTTCAATGAGGAACCCAACGGTGACCTCTGATTTGACCTTGAACCTCATTTACAAGGCAATGTGAAGGTCAACCGAGTTATTTCCAACGACTATTTTTAAGGTAGTTCTTCTTGCCTACTAATGAAAAATTGTAATTCATTTCTGAGTAATAAATGTGCAAAAATTTCGAAAAAGGATTTTTAAAAATACAAAAATAGGGGTGATTTTTGTTAGAAAACGAATCAAGAGCAATTTGAAGATCTATCGTTAATTTATTTTGTTAGATTTTTGAAAAGAAAAATTTTTTTAAAAAGGGGGCAACCCTATTTTTACCCTAGACAGTTCATCTGGGTTTTATTGTTTTCGCGGTCTTCAACTTTCATTTTAAAAGATAGAGATTCAATACTTCAAGCAAAAAATATCGTTAAAATTGTCCAAAATTGAAAAGTCACGTTTTTTTTTCGTCAAAAATCACATTTTCTCCTTTTTTATGGGCTGTAAAGCTAATTGTTTATTAAAAATACGAAATTATTTCAAAGGAATCTGAAAGAAGTAAAAATTCTTATATTTTTATCATTTAGATTTTAAAATTTTATTTGCTCTTGACTTCTATTAATTGTAAATTGAAACTATATTTGGTTGTTGTTATAATTTTGTCATTAAATAGACTCTTGAAATAAAAAGTTATTTGACCAATAAAAAAGAACAAATAGTGTTTTGAGGTTGAACTAGTTCGATAAATTCGTCAAATATTTCTTAATTCTTCTTTTTTTTGTTGGTTACAATAACAATATTACATTTTTGTTTTTTAAAATTTTTGTTTTTTAAAAAGGAAATTTGAACGCTGTAAGTTATGAACAACTTTCGCAAAATCAGATTGTTCCAGCTATCCAGGTCATAAGAGGAGATGATTTTGAAAATACACGGTTTCAGCAAGATGATGTTCCAGCTAATTACGGTGTAAGACAATACTGGAATGAGACATTTTTTGAAAGATGGATAGGTAGAAAAGGTACAGTAGAGCGGACTCTAAGATCTCCAGACTTAACACCTTTGGATTATTTTTTGTGATGGTATTTAAAAGATCGGGTATACAGAAATAATCCACAAAACCTTAAAGAATTAAGACGTAGAATAGTTCAAGAAATTAATGCCATTTCACGTCAGATGATCCGAAATGCAATTGAATCATTTTACAATAGGATTGGTTACTGTCAGGAAGCGAATGGAGAACAATTTGAACATCTGTTATAAATTCATTCACGTGAGAGGCGAGGGAAACTCACTTTCAAAAAGCACCCCGACGCACAGCGATATTTTTCAGAAAATTTTGTTCAAAAATCAGCTGACTGTTCAATTTTAGACGGATCTTAATAATTTTTTTTTTTAATACTCTTAATGAACAATATTTTCACGTATCACTGCTACTTTTATTCATTATTCGAAAAAAAACTATCCTAAGAGATAAGAATTTGCGAAGGTAAATGATTCACGAAGTTGCGAAACTTTTTGAAACTATAAAACCAGCATTATCTTTACAAAAATGAGCTTCTAATATAAGTCTGAGAAGTTATCGGTCAATTTTCAGAGTGTAAAATTTGTTTGATAATAAGTTGAAATAATTGTTTTATACGATTTAATCATACATGATCATAAACAAATTTTATATATCCATTTAAACATATATTATACCTACATACAGACTGAAAATCATCTGATTCCTTATTTGGGACACATAAATACATATAAATCAATAAAAATTACTTTTAATAATTAAATTAAACTTTATAAATTCAAAATTTTTCATTCATTTTAGTAATATTTTATAACTATACGTATAAGTTTGTTAAAATGGTTTTCAGATATTTTTTTTTTTTTTTTTAATTTATTTATTTAATGTCGCGTCCCCCATATTGGGTATTAGCGACTCAAAGTACAATAAGTTTCTGACATTTACATACTTTTAGTTGAATAATACATTATATAATTACACTGGTGAAAACACTTGATAATAATCAAAGTTCTGAATAGTCTTATATTTTATCACGCATGTTGATTTCATTAATAAATTTAATCGTCGATATGCATTGATTGTCTTGGTTTAATATATCACTTAACTGATTTTTTAGTTTAACTTTAATTCGTTCATTTGTATATTTCTGGCATTCTATAAGAATGTGTTTCACTGTTATTGGTGCATTGCATTTATCACAAATATCGCGAATTCTTTAAAGTATGTGCTGGTGTGAAACTTTTGTGGATCCAATGCGTAATCTTGTAATTAAAACCTGATCTTTTCTTGGGAATTTTAGGGCTGGATTATAGTCATGCACGTTGTTTTTAATGGATCGCAGATGGTATGATTTTGTGTTTTTTGCCCATTCGCTATTCCATTCGTTGTGTATGTAGGTATTCACCAGTTTGTGGAAGTCTTCTTTCGCAATCCTATGTTGGTTACAGTGGTATGTTAGATTGCATGCTGATTTTCCTATTGCTTTTAATTTTTTTTAATTTTCTTCATCTAAGTGAGAGTAGCATATTGCTAGTTTTCCTTCTGACTCTTTTAGTTTTTTGCTGATTTCGTTAGCCAATGGTGCTCCTGGTTTATTTTGAAGAATTTGATTTGTGAGTTCGTAGGAATTTGTGTGTATAATCTTTTTTGTATCTAATTTGCTGCTGTTAATAATTTCAAGGATTAATAATGCTAGACAGGTGTCACTCTTGTATTAACCAGGAAATTTTAATAAGATAGATTCTTGGCCATTGATTTTTGCAACTGCACCGATTGATTCCTGTTCTTTTAGTGTGATTGTCAGTATGTGTTGATCGTTTGGGTGTCGTTGTTTAATTTGTTTTAATGAAGCATTTGGTTTGTCTGGAACCAAGATTCCATCAATTATATGGTTATTTAACCAGTATGGATTGTCGGGAGTGTGATGGATGACAAAGTTTGGTTCTTTTATTCTAAGCTCTTCCAGATATATGTTTATTCTTTTTATAAATGTTTGCTTTTTAGATCCATTTATGCTGGTTGTTGAGTTCTTAATTTTATTTATGAGAAACGAATATAGTTGGTTTTGTGGGAAGGATAGCACTTTCGCTGCGTAGTTTAAGTCAATTTTTTTTCGTCGCAGGCGTAAGGGTAACATGTTGCTTTCACTTAGTATACTCATTGATGGACTAGTTATGAAGGCCCTAGTTGCTATACGCATGCTGGAGTTTAATATCGAATCGAGTTTTCTTAATACGCTGTTCGATGCGGATCCGTACACTATGCTTCTGTAATCAATTTTGGATTGGATCAGTGCCTTATAAGTGTGGCACAGAACTTGTTGATTAGTGCCCCAGTTTCTTGCTGCCAGTGATTTGATAATATTCATTCGTTGGAAACAATCCTTTTTTAGTTTTTCGATATGGGGTTTCCAAGAAAGTTTGGAGTCGAAAATGACCTCCAAAATTCTAATTTCATGCGTCATGTTTATCGCTTGATTTCCAATAGTAAGTTTAATTTTGTTGTTTTTGTTGCTGTTTATTCTTTTTTTAAATACTATTGCCTGTGTTTTTGTTTTAGAGAATTTAAAACCTGTTTTATGAGAGAATTGTTCGAGCTTATCTAGCGTCTCTTGCATGATTTTTTGGTATGTTTTTGGGTTTTTTCCTTTAATAAATAAAATGACATCGTCTGCAAATATTGCAAATTGGACAGGCGCTATTATTTGAGTGGCGATAGCTAGTAGGAATAGTGTAACGCTAATAACCGAGCCTTGTGGGACTCCGTTGTCTATGTTGGTTTGCTCTGAGTATTGATTGTTTATGTGCACTTTCATGTTCCTCCCTGTTAAAAAGTTTTTAATAAAGTGGTACTATGTACATATTACCAGATATTTTGTGGTTTTCTAGTATTTGTAGTATTCTTTTGCGCCAAACGTGTCTAAACACACTGCTAAGAGAGATTGATTTTTCTCGAAGGCATCGCTGATGTTTGTTTTTAAGAATAAGAGGCAGTCGTTAGTAGAACACTTTTCTTGGAATCCACTTTGAAATTTATTAATTATGTTATTGGATTCAAGGTACCACCGGAGTCTCTTGTTTAATATTTTTTCCAACATTTTACATAAACAGCAGGTTAAGGAGATCGGACGGTAATTTTCTTTTTCAAATTTAGATTTTTGAGGTTTGGGTAGAGGTATCACTACTGCTTGTTTCCAAACATCTGGAAAAACTTTATCGAACCAAATTATATTCAGGATTTCCAGTAGGCTATCGAGGGCTTCCTTGGGTAGGTTTTTTATCAAGACGCTTGGAATTTGATCTGGACCTGGGCTGGAGTTGTTGCTGTTATCTATGATTTCTATTAGTTCTGTTTTAGTTATAGGTGGATTGATGGGATCGTTGGTTTCTTCGTCTGGATTCTCTAATACATCTATATGTTGTTCGGTTTCTAACTTGTACTGC
>JAWWEM010050578.1:0-11153 GCA_035582935.1 Ormyrus thymus
AAAATCGTTTTTTTCTTCTCATATCTCAAGTTACGATACAGAATAGTAATTTTTACTCCTTTTTTTCTCTCAGTGTAGGTATTTTCAAATAGTAGTATATGGACTTATTTAATCAGTGTGGTAAATATGAGGTATTAATTCTTCGTGTAAAACTTTGACATTTTTTAAATAATTTAAATTTTCTGAATTGCTAGAAAATGTTCAAATTTGAAAGAATAATGGACACAGGAAGAAAACAGATATAAGAATTGTTAAGTTTTTAGTAATTACATTTACTGTGCACAGTATTCAATTGTTTTTTTTTTTTCTTCTTTTTTTACTTATGTCTAACATAATAGAACTTACAAAAAAACAACATAAATAATAAATACTTGAAGAAAAAAAGTAGAAACAAATTGGGATATTTTAGTGCAAGTTTTGGCTTATTAGATGCATCAAATATCATAGTATTATTCAGTTAATTGAAAAAATTTTAGTTATTTCTTTTTACAATATTTATAATATTCGTGATATATAAATTTGAGTAATTAGCAATTGGTGATAAGATAACTAAAAATTATATGGTATACATTGTTGCATACAATGTACGGAAAATGAAATGGAGTCAATGAAGCCACATACATTTTAAGGTTAGGGTTACATTCAGAATCCAAATTTAATGTAAATGTTTTGCAAGAGTTTAAAAATTAGTTAGCGTAAAATATAATTTTTAATAAATATAAATAAACTATTGTCAATATTAAATAATTTTATCAAAATTTAATAAAAGCAACATGTATTTATAATTTCTTTGTGCTCTGAATTAAACTTGAAATTAAATGATGCAGGAATACAGGCAAAAAGAATTTCTAAATTACGCAAGATTTTTAATAAGAAATATTTATTTTGTAAAATTTCTGAAACGACATACCTTACTTTGATGTTTTTTTTTATATACTATCAGTTTTCTGTGATAATAGTTTTGTATTGGTGTTGCACGGATATTTTAAAATTCAAAAGAAGCTTATTTTTATTTACAAACATTGAAAGATCTATGCACAGAATTCTCATAAGATAAAGTCAATCCATAATGTTTTGGAAGCAATGTATAACATGCAATTATCTTACAGATCACCTATACCTTCAGTTATAATTAATTACAAGTCAATAATTCATTTGCCATTGAGAATCAGCTATACTTTTTGTAACACTAAGCTTTTATCTTCTGTTCGTTAACTAGATTCCCGGGAATTGCTATTTGTCCTGCATGGCAAATATATTTTAAACTGCAGTTATGCAAAAAGCAGAGAATAATTTTAATTCCTTCTTTTAGAACACCGTTCAAAAAATGTCCAAAAGTTGATGGAAAGGAGGTGGATCTCTACAAGCTTTATACACTTGTCACAGCCCGTGGTGGATGGATTCAGGTTAGTCGCAACATTCTTGTACAAAATACTTACCGATAATCATAGGAATACCAATCGTGTTTTAAGGATGGCTTAAGGACAAAATTTTTTTATTCTTTTCATGGTAATAATTATTATTACTAATAATAATAATTTCATTGTCCCAATCAACACTAGAAAATAATTCTTGATGTCTTGGTACAGTCATTACAACTGATTGTAAAAAAAGATTGCAAAAAGCATCAAACCTATTTTCAAAACAAAACTTTGACTTTAATTACTTAAACAGGCCAGTTTTTGTTTGCCTTACTGTATACTCTTAAAGTTTTCAGCTTCAAAACACTAACTACCATCCATAATTTTGACCAAACGAAAGGGGTAAAAAACTCGCTCTGTTCGTTTAAACAATCAGCTCAAAAGCATGATCTCAGCCTCGAAACTCGTAAGATCCACCTTGCAAAGCAGTTGCGTCAGAGGCCCAAACTAAAAACCTTCGACGGCTCGCGAAGGAAAAAGGCAGAGCGCGATCGAAGCATTCGGCCGGCAGCGGAGCATCTGCCACGAAAAAATAAATATAAATTCCGCGCCGGGGCTCGAGAGTCGAGCCCGGCGCGCGCCTGTGTGTGTGTGTGTGTGTATATAAACCCGTCGCTCAAAAATTTCGTTATCGATCCCACTTCCACTTAAAAGCCGGGCGGCATCCGTTCGGCTGTGTGCGAGCTTCGTGCGCGTGTTTTAATAGTGAAAAGCCCGGCGAAACGGCGTCCGGTTAGTTTGGGAGGAAAGATGCGAGCGCGCCCGACGGAAGGGGAAGCTTACTTCCGGTCGACTAGCCCTCCACGAAAACAGACTCGCGGGGTTGATGACTTAATTGGGCGATAATGACTCGCCGCTGGGATCGTTAGTTTTCCGTCGAAAGTAGAAATGTTCCTTTGTACTTTGCGCGTTGGAGCAGCGTTAGCGGTATCTTCTTGTGCACTGAGTTGTGGCATGACTTGGGTCAATTAGCAGCTGTTAGCGAAACATTTGTAATTAAAAAAAATAAAAAAAAAACTGACATTATTTCGAATACAATAGTTGGTACAATTTTTTCAATTTATACTTAACGACAAATGTGAAAAGCCAATGATTCGTTAAAAATATATCCTTTCAATTTATGCAGGTAAGTGCATAAAAAACTCGAGTTAATTATCCATACAGAGAAAAACCTGCGCAGCGAAACCTTAACCAAAACAGTAAACTTTTCACGACAGACCGATCAATAAACCACCCGACTTTAAATCCTCCATCCGCGAACCACCGAAACTTAAATAAAAAATTTTCCAATCGCCGAAGCGAAAGAAATTTCCGCCGGTCTCTCCAGAGGAGCCGAGCGCGCCGTCTTTTTTTTCCGCTCTACTCGAAGTAACGTACTCGAGTATGTAGTTTAGAAACGCCGGCTGTCGGCGGCGGCGACCGGAGAGGGGGGGGGGGGGATCGAAAGAGAAAGAGAGCACGTGTGCGAGCTGGAGCCGCTCGAGCCTTTTCGGAGCGGAAAGGCCACGACGGTGAGAGATTTATAATGTTCAAATTACCAGGAATGCAAAGCGACGATTAAAATAGTTATTTACAACGCGAGTACTGAAAGTTGCTTGATAAAATGTTAAGGTTTTGTTGAGAAATTTTCGAGAAATTTCGTCCGGTTATCGAGAAAGAAAAGCGGAGCTTCTCGCTGGTTGAAATAAAAATTCGTATATTGTTTTAAATGTTAGAGCTATTTCGAAATATTGTTTGTTCTTATATATTTTAAAAGTTGATTTTAAGGATATGTACATTTGCTCAATTCGAACCCGTATATTTAAGCTTGCAGTATTGATTTCATTTAATTATTTTAGTCGATATATTGTAAGCGGTGAAATAATTTACAAGTAAAATACGACATGCATATTGAGCACGCCGAGATATATATTTTATTGAATAATACAAATTTTAAATAAATAATAACGCGCACGTATAGCAAAATTGAATTTCCACCGAAAGCTAACGAAGGGAGAAACTAAAAAAAGACGCGCGAGCTGCTCTAAACAGAGTTAGGAGAGATGCGCACTTTGAAGAGGGAAAAGCGAGAGGGAGAGAGGCGAGGAATGCATGTGCATGAGGAATAAAAGGGTCCGAGGAGTAAAAGGTTTTAGGCTCTTCAAAGTCGGGCTCGTCTTCCCTTCTAAAATCTCGAGGCTTCGACTTGGTTTATTTAAAACTGAACGAGCCTTTCAGGGGAAGCTCGACGCGGGATTGTAAGCATGTATTATGCAGGATATTTCAGAGACTAACGCGCCGAGGCGGCGGCAGCTCCGCCTCGAGCGGGAGGAAAATTTTTTTTCCGTAAAACGGATGACGTGAAATTCGTGCGGGCAAAATAAATAAAGGCGCGAGACGAGCGCGGAGCGCGCTGTAAAGGTTCTTGCGCTTTACGTAATTCAAAATTAGAACGAATTTCCTGGCTTGTTTGGGAAAGTTTTTTGTTTTATTGCGCTGTAAATCAAGCGGCCACGCAGCGCCAGCTGATCAAAGCAACCTTCCAACTGCGCAAGTAAGCCAAAAACGAGTCTCGGACTCGCCGCGAAAGTTTCGATGCGCACTCGAACTCCAATCCGTCGAACGATTCACACGTCGGCGGCACGATTCTGCCCTCCGTCGAAGAGCGCACCGTTCTCGAACAGACGGAGCGCGCGCCGCCCGCGCTTCGAAGCTCGCGACGGGCACCGAGGGGGGGAGAAAAAGCGCGCAGGCTCCGCGTCAGCGCCTAAGCCTAAGCGGTCGCGCGAGGATAACGCGGAAGTGGTGCAAGGTCAGGGTCATCCGAGGGAGGCACATTGGCCACGGCGTGTCGGCGGGTGGGGGTAAGAGAGAGAGACAGAGAGAGAGAGCACCGAAAGAGAAAGAGAGCCGCACTGCGCGCTAACCAGCCGCGCGACGGAGCGAGCGAAAGAGAGAGTGAGCCGCGCGCGGCGCGAGAAGAGGCTCGACGATCGTCATGGGGTGCTGCTGGACGGGCGAGCGGGTCCGCCGGGAAGCTGCGCCGGTCTTACGGGGAGCTCGACCAGGACGGGCGAGGAGCGAGGGAAGGATTTTTATCGGGCGGCGAACGGTGGAGTAGGGAGGTCGGTTTTCAATGAAAATGCAGGTCTGCTGCGGGATGAATATTTAAGGACGGCGGCCGAATTGTTATGTAAATGTAATTGTTGCGCGTACGAGTTTTTTTGTTGGATTAGTTTTTTTTTGCCCCCCTGTGAATCTGACTGCTGGTGGTTATTATTTTTGAGCTTAAGTTTAGCGGGAGATTTGCTCGGTTACTAATTAAAGAATATCGAAGCGGACATTAAGCCTGCCTTGATACTAGAAGTTTTCGATGTACTAAATTATTACGCAAATAAACTTAAGTTGGCATTCTGTCAGATAACCTAAAAACGTAAGGTTGATTCTAAAATAATAATTTGTTTATTTTGTGCGTCATTCCGTAAGAAATATGCTGAGGTGAATTGCTTTGTTCTAAAATCAAGCATCGTTCCCAACGTCGATATCGTTCATTTCTGAGCTGTCCGATCCTTTCGTAGTTAACACTGTCTATTATTAAATTCAGAATATTCTCATTTCATTGGTTCAAATAATTTCGTCATCCCAGCATCGACAGTCAATTTGTCTTAAGCAAAATTGCAAAAGCATTAAATCAAACCGTAAAACCAGAAGCTCGGACTCGAAGTCCGTCCGGCCTTACCCCCTCGGACATCCTAAAAATCCCGAAAAACCCCAGCCGGAAGAAAACCTCCACCTGCGCTCGGCCAAGCCGCCCGAGGCGAGCCGCGCAAAGACAGCGCTCGCGAGCCCGAGCGCCGGAAGGGAGGGGCGGGGGAAGGGGGAGACGGCGAGTCGCTCGGCACTCGCGGCGAGAGCGCGGTTATAGGTGGAACGACCGAGTCGTCGAGTGCAGGCGGCGGGCTTCCCCTCAACAAGTGTGATCGCGCCTCTTCGGAGAGTCTGGCGCGGCGGCGGCGGCGGCGGCGCTTATATATACCGGCGTGCGAGCGGCGCCAAGCTCAGAACGCCGCCGGACTCTCTGGAAAAGCGCGCGACGGCGGCGGTGAATCATCCGTGGCGCGGCGGCCGATCGCGCCGACGGGGACGAGGAGCCGCGGAGAGACCGGATTGAGATTGATGGTCAGGGCGAGGCTCGCTGGGCTGAAGGGTCTTTGTGTCGCTGCCGCTGCTGGATGGAGCCCCGGGTGTATTACAGTTTTCTCTTGTCGGGCGGGGGTTTGCTTTAGTTGAGTGACTTTTTTTGTGAAAGTATATAGTCTGTGGTGACGCGTCGGGAGCGAAGCGAGAAAAAAAAAGAACTGTTGGATATGCAATTTCTGGCGGGGAAGACGGACTGTAAATTTACACCAAATATAAATTCGAAATTTTACTATAACTTTTGATGAAAGCTGTAAATTTTAGAATAAAGTACAGCAGTTTGTTTTGCGTTCGCAGTTTGCCGCGTAAAAAACAGAAAGTATAACAACATTTGCCAAAAGCTTCGCCAATTTATATATAATATTTCAACAATTTTCCGAAGTAAAGCTAAGATCTTTAAACGAAACAAGGTCGTTTCCAAGAAAGTCGAAAGTAGTTCAAATTTTGTTTGCGCGCCCGCGAGCGCGGAATGCGCTGACGAGCACAAGTTTATCGACCCTTTAAAAACAAACCCCGGAGCAGGAAGTAATCCCGCGGACCGAGGAGAAATAAGAATAGATCCGTTCTCGTTTCGAACTTCGCAGGCGACCCATTGCATTTCCCCCGCAGTCGTCGCCGGCAACAGGATTAATTGAATTCCACGACGTGAAGCCTCCTCGCGCGTCGCGGCCGTTCGAATTACGCACGCGCGCGGCTTGGCGGTAATTTTTTTTCTCCCGCCCCGCTTCGCACTCGAGTTTCCTGCCGAAGCGACGTGAATCTACGTAATTGCTGATTTCATGCCCCTTCCAGATTAGGCGGCGCCGCGACTCCGAGGATGACTCTGGAAATACAAAAAGAGCAGTTGGCGACGCGCGCTTTCAACTCGAATTATCAAGCTGATTCGATTTAATTAGGCGCAATTTCTCGCGTCTCGAGCCCTCGTTGTTCGCTTTCTACGAGGCCTATTTCAATCTCGCGAGCGTCGCTCTCCTCGGGCAGAGCAGGGAATTCGCAGCGTCTGCGTTTTCTAGACTGGCCGGGCCGTGTGCCTGTGTGTGGCCGTTAGAAAGTTATGCTTTCTAAGCGATTTATTTATACTTTTACCCGAGCAATGATACTTTGGATGGAGTGGAGAAAAAAATGTTAATGTCTTAGGAAGTCGTATTTTTTCCTTCCTTTTGTTTTTTAGATCGGAGTAAAAGTTTTTATTGTATCGGGAGGCGCGCCGTAACGAATCAATTATCCTTGGATTCGATCAAAATTTACGGACTGATTTGCGGTCGCAATAATTTCTATCGCAGACGATGAATCACTCGGAAAATTATGGAACGTTTCGAAACGTTTGCAGCTTTCTATTGGAAATAAAAAAAATACTTTAAGGCTTTAATTGTACGGAAGATGGATTCCCGATTGACTGCCAATCTCGCGCGTAATTTATGATTCTTCGAGGCATAAATCTTTTCAATTTTCGCTTCGAAAACAGTTTTAAACGCGCTTTGCGCGCATTGAAGATCATAATGCGACTTCGATTTTCCAATCCCTCATAATTTTCGTTGCACAACCAGCGACATCTAAAAATACCTTTTAAACGCCCGATTAAAAGACGCACCCGTGTCCGCCGCACCAACCCAGAACACCCTTTAAGCAAATCTTTTCCAAAACCCGCAAAGTCGAAACCGCAAGCCGACCGGCAAAGCGAAAAAACCCGACCCGGCCGAAGTCGTCGCCGAAAGGAACAAAGCGCAGAGAACCTAGAGTTCACTTTCACGAGCCACAAAGGATATATACGACTCACTCTCTCTCTCTCTCTCGCTCTCCTTCGTACAAAAGCCCGGGATATACAAGAGCTACAGCGGGTTGACGATGCCGCGGAGAAAGAGAGACGAGGCCGCCGCCGCCGCTCCTTTTTGCAAATTCGAACTACCTACTCTCTCGCCGAGCCGGAATTGCTGTCGTCCCTCGAGGCGGCTGGAGAACGACCGACGCGACGGACAAAACCTCAGCCGCCCCGCGGTCCGTTCCGTTCTCGAACGCGCCGTCGCGCGTTCGAAATTTTCGATCGCGCGCGTGGATTTTGGAAGAGGTGATCGTCGTGTGCAGTTTCGGGCGATCCTTTTCGGCCAGGCGAGCGTTAGTATAATTAATGGTTGGGAGTCGTTTTGGTGCGCGGCTATTTTTGATTATACTGTTAGAAATTTCATTAATTTTAGGAACAATTTAAGAATGTTATGAAGTTTTCTTACAAAAGCGTATATTAAATTTACGAATTTGTTATTAAATTTCACAATATTCATTAAATTTAATATACATTTACATTAAATTAAAATTAAAAAATACAAATTAAATTAAATTTAATGATAGGTTTTGAAGTTTTCTTTACCAGTGTAGGCTTCGAGTCGCTTCAAGGGTCGATTCAAATTTCTGACAGATTTAACTTGAGGTTATAAAATAGAAGTGTTCGTTTTCGAAAAAAACAATTCATTCGAACATTAAATTCGAATACGCCACTACGTATCAAATTAATTTTCCCGGGTCAGTCTAATACCACACGCAGCAGCGTAAACCACTTCCGTGTCGCCTATTATTTTGTGGACGCCGGATTCGTTTTGTGGAACGTAATATCTATGCAAAGGAAGAAGGGGCGAGCGGAGAATCTCTGCGAAAATCCTTCCTTTGCCGCAGGTCGCAAAACTCTACAGCGGTCTCAGCTTCTTTCGTTGTACTTTACCGCACAAACTGCTCGACTGCAGAAGTCGGCTGGCAGAGCGAAGGGAACTTTTTGAAACTTGACTTTGGCAAATTGCATTTTCCCCGGTGCATCTCGAAGAAGCGTTTTAACGAAGTCGAAATTCACTCGAGGGAAGAAATCTTACTTCACCGAGACTCGACGAAACGGAGTTACGGCTGGACTGGATAAGGTTCCACTTTTGGCTACATTTATTTTTAATGCAAATAATAAAGGCACAAACTTTATGCGTATTTATGTCGATGCCGATAAGCATGAAACTCGCGTCTATAAGTATGTATATTTGAGATTCCAGGTTTATTGACGCAAGAAATACCGTGATTGTTTATAAAAGTTTATCAAATATAGCATCGGTTACGGAATGAATTCCACGAACTTTCGTTCCAGTCCGCGTTATTTTTAATCGCGAGCGATTTTACTCGTTATACAATCAACGCTCGGTTCGTGTCTATATGCTTATACGTGTTCACATCTGCGCCGAATGACAATCAATCTTGAAAGATTTTTTTTTTTATTCTCAGGAATTTCGAGAAACTTGAAATGTTTTTGCAAGTTTTCAATGTGTATTACAAAATATTCATGCCTCGTGCAGTACAAATTATATCTCTAAACGTTCCCTCGTGTAATTACGTAGGATTATGAAGACAGATTTTCCTGTTACAGACAGCATTAATATAATATCAGTCGTTATTTAACAAAAAACCAAAAAAGAAAACGAATCGACGATATCGTGCGGCGCTTACATAAAAGCCAGAATAAGAACGATCGTAAAATCTAATTCCACTTATCCTTCATTCGCCAACTTGTTACGGTTGCGCAAGGATCGCGCGCGCGTCCCCCCTTTTTCCCGACCCGAAATCCGAATCCTCCGAAGATCCCCTTTTCCGAAGCCCACCTCCGATCCAGCCGACGAAGCCACCGAACAACGGACCGCCCGTCCCCGGCGACGAAGCGGCGAGGTGTATATAGCCAACGGTACAAAACTGCGCTGACAAAAAAAACTGCCGCCTGCACCTTACCGGTCTCTCTCTCTCTCTCTTGACTCGTCATCCGCGACGGCCGGCAAAAAGCCTCCCCCCTCCCCGCGACGATCCCGCTGCAGCCGCCTGCGTCTGGCCCAGGTCTGCTGGACCGGTGACGGAAGCGAGAGAAAGAGAGAGAGAGAGAGAGAGAGCGCGCGCGCGCCCATGCATCGACCGCGAAAGCGGCCGCGGAGGTGGGGGCCCGTGGCGGCGCGCGGCTTTTCAGGGGACGCGCTCTCCGCGAGCGCGCGGCGCGGCGGCTCTCGTTGTCGCGGCCGGAATGTAGGTCAGGTTTTCAGCTGCGTTTCCGATGCGGCTCGATCGGGAGGCGGCGCGCGGGCCGCTGCTCGGGGCGCGGGCGCTTTGTTTCGGAGCCGTGCCTCGGCTCGCGAGGAGATTCGGGAGAGAGATCCCCCGAGATGGATGCTTCGAGGTTTTGGTACTGCGTCGGACGTAGAGTGCTTCGCTCGTTTTCTCCGATCGACGATTCGTTGCCATTTGCCACTGTCGGCGCGTAATAGAAAACTCGCAGCTTTACGTTCATCGCCGATTCATTCACGAGCCCTTCCCTTCGTCGTCCAAAAATCGAGCCTGCGCCCAAGAAGCGTGAGACTCGACTGGCGCAAGTCTCGACTTGCGCCAGTCGAGGGAGGCGGCGGCGGCGGCGGCGAGTGTCCACTCAATGGTACGTTAGCCGCAGACTAAAACTGCAGCGGCGCTACTGCAAGACAGTAGTGCCGGGAGGAGGAGGTGGGGCGGGAGGGGGGAGGGGGCAAGGAATCCGAGTCCGCGCGCGACTCGCGCAATATATACTCTGCTGAGTCAGGTGCCACACCGCTCGCCGCGCACGAGAGCTCGGGAGAGAGAGAGAGAGAGAGAGAGAGAGAGAGAGAGAGGTGTGTAGTGAGATACGCCGGTGCCCAGCCTCGGCGATTAACTTGTCGACGCGGTGCTTTCGCCGCGGATTTCTGGGGACGGGCTCCGCAGATTTTTGAGGCCCGTCGACGTGCGGGAAAACGATGGCGATTCCTAATTTTCCGCTGCAGTTCGGGGCGAATGAGAATAATTTTTTATCGCGAAATTCGCCCGTACAATCAAAAATGACGAGTCTTCGAAGAAATCTCGAAAATCATCGGAGGACCGCTCGAAAAAACGAGACGGCAGCCAAAAGAAGCTCAGCTTCCGCGCGTTCTTTATGCAAGCCTATTAAAACAGATCATCCGGAGCGACCTCACCGGCAGCGAAAATCTCCAGGCCATCGGCGAGCGCACGAGAACCAAACGGCCCCCCTTCCCCCGCCGTCTCCAGAATTCTCGGTAAAAAAGCTCCTCGGAGATTAGCCTCGATCTGCGTGTACGTACGGGGCTCCGGGTCGGGACGGTTGGGAGGGGGGGGGGGGGCAGGGGGCACTCGGGCTCGAGAGTTACGGCACTTGGCCGTGCTCGATTCGCTGCCGCCGCCGTCGCGTCGAGCTGTGCTGCTCTGCCTGCCGGTGTGGCGGGGGCAGCAGCCGAGAGCCCGAGCGGAGCGCGCGGTCGATACGGCAACACCGCGAGCCCGCACCCAAGCGAAAGAGAGAGAGAGGGAGAGAGAGAGAGAGAGAGAGAGAGAGACGGCGCGCACACAAGCCCCGGACGCACGCGAATTCGTAAGGCTAATGCCATCCCGGAGATCGATCTCTCTCTTCGCCTAGCTTTTCGACGGCGGCTTTTCTTTGTTTGTTGCTTGAGGAGAAAGAGAGAGAGAGAGAGAGAGAGAGAGAGAGAGAGAGAGAGAGAGAGAGAGAGAGAGAGAGAGAGAGAGAGA